>PVIJ01002419.1:0-161730 GCA_004024925.1 Scalopus aquaticus | reverse complement strand
CTATTTTCACTGCCTGAGACCAGAACCTCAGTAGGCAAGGAAGGAGGCAGTGTGGCAATTTTCATTAGTTGTTTAACCACGAGGAGCTTTTCATAAGTGTGCCAGCTGTACAGCAACCTACATTTTGTAGTGTTGGTGCTTATTTCTGCCAGACACACTAGAAATCCAACATGTTTTTGTCATTAAGAATTTTACTCTCAGGGCCTTCCTGGTGGCACAAGGGATAAAGTTTGAAGCTATTCACAGCTACTGTAGCACAAGTTCGATCCCCAGCCAGGGAGCTTCCCACATGGCACAGCAGACCTCTCCTGTCTCGCCCACTACTCCCCTCAGCAGTATATATCAGTAGATCCACCTGTTCTGCTCCCCACTCTGTCTCTGGTGAATCCGCTCATCCTGCACCTCTGGCCTACACCCAAGCTCTTGTATGCATAAATAAATAAACTTTTTTTAAAAAAAAAAAAAAGAATTTTACTCTTGGTGTTTTACAGTAAAAAAAAAAAGAGAAATTGATAAGATAGCGTCTGGAAGGAAATGATCAAGAGTAGGTTTATATGTGACTGATAAAGTAGGATTAGGCTTTTATTATATTATTTTATTAATGGTTATTAAGACCGGTGTTCCATTGAAAATACCCTCATTCTTTAATCATGATGGGGGTAGGGGGCGGTTCCCGTTGTTTGAAACAGCTTTAGACTATTTCTGCCTTAAAACAACAGCTTGAGCTTCTGTTTTTTATGGAATCCTGAAAAATATTGATTGGAATACATCATTATAATCAATTACTTGCCATCTGTTCTCAGTACTGTACACATAGCACTGATCTTCCAACAGCAGAAAAACTATGGATTCCTTTCGCAGCTCCTGCTTCCAAAAGTTTGCTTTGAAAAAAATGTTGAGACTGTAGAAATTTAAAAATTACTTTAGCTTCCTAATCCTTCTGCAAAATGCTGAAACATATTAAACTTTTCAAAATAAAAATCCATGAACATTAGACAATGTTTATCTTTTTCTCGATTTGATGACTTTGATGGCGTCACAATTGATGAAAAATACTGATAAGCACACCAATCGTGAACTGCACCTTATGTGATCATAGTTCATTCTTCTTTTGGAACTTGGTTGGCTACATTGAGAATGTGTTGATAAATGTATACACTCTTAAATTGTTACCTTTTAAAACAATGTCAGTAATCATTTTTTTCTCTCTCCTTTTAATATTACTAGCTAGAAGATGAAGCTCTCAAGTACATAGGTGCTCACTGTCCTGAGCTGGTGACTTTGAACTTGCAGACTTGCTTAGTAAGCAGCCTTTCTACAACTCTTCAGTATTAATAATTCATTTTATTTGTAGTTGACATTTGGCTTGTTTAGACTGTCATTCTTTTTGTGTCTATCTCAAAACTGCTAAATTTTATTCAGAATTTGCCAAAATTACAAAGGCTTCTGGAATATTGGCAGTATACCTTTAACTTTACTCTCTTGACTTGAAAATCACATATGGGTGTTGCTTTGGAATGAGCGCTTCTCATAGCAAAGGAATAAATTTATGGGAGTTTTCCTTCTTTTTGCTAAAACTCCTAGATCTTATACTCACCCCCTTCTAGTTGGATCACCTGAAATTTTGAGAGTTTTGTGGTTTGTTTAATTTTAAAGTGACACATTAAAAGTGACACAAAAAACCAACCTACCTTCCAGCTTTGTGGGGATGGTGCTGATAGTGATCTGCCTAGGAGGCTCCAGAAGTTAGAGTTAAAGGAGTGTTATTCCTTGAACTGCCCTCCTTTTTTAATTCGGAATGCCATAGTTGCTAATACCTTTGCCTAATTTCATTTTTGAAATGTAGGTATTTGGCCTGAGAGAAAGAGCTTGCACAACTACTACAAACTTTTTTTTCCCTCAGAGTAATGTTTTTATTTTATTATTTTTAAAAATTTTTTAAATTATTTAATCTTTTACATTTATATATATATATTTATATATATATATATATATATTTAGTGTTATTTGTATCTTTTACATTTTGTATTCCCCTTGGATAACCCACCAAACCACCATCTTTCAGTACTAGTAGAAAAAGGCTCTTGGCCATCTTCAGATTTCATTTATACATACAGATGCTATAAGGGTGTGGATGTATGTGTTACCCTTCAAATAAGTTAATATATACCACACATACCATCTGCCATTTTAGTTTCATTCCTTTTACCATTCCAGCAGGCAGAATCACAATTGGAATATTTTACTGATTCCCTTCACCTAGTGCTTGAGTCATTCCTTCTGGATGATGTGATGTCATGATTCTTAACATGTGTGAGACTTCACGTTCTGGCCCAGAACTGTTGAAGTGACCAGAGCACATTTTTTATCCATTTTCTTCTGCTTCACTATTTGAAACAAAAGTTTAGTAAATGTTACTCTTTCTAAAATTTGAAGTATTGGTAATATAATTTTCCTCATCTTTCTTCCTCAGTCATCCTTTGTAGACTTTAAAACATTAAGAAGAAAAAGGCAACAGAGTCCTATAGTACTATCCTAATACTATGTGACACAACTTCTATTGGCCTGCTAAACATGCCTGCTTATTGATTGCTACTTCCTGTTTATATTTCAGTTATCCATGTTTAGTAATAAACAATATGTCATATTTGGCACTTTTTAAGTAGTTTCATGTGTGTATATGCCTCACTCATTTATTCTCATGACAAGCCCTGTATCTGCTTAGCTTGTTTTTTATATTTTGATTCAGTTGTGTAATATTGAGAACATGCTGATGTAAGCAGTGAATACATTTTTTTAATGTAACATCTTTCTGTGTTCTTTTTATTTTAAAATAATTTAAAACATACAAAAAAATCATTTGACTTGGACACTTCTATAAATTAAGATATTATAAAAATAAAATATCGAAGTAATCTTTGGTTGATAAAAGATTGCAGCTGTCTTCTGGTTTCATCTTTTTCACTAACTTACCAGCATCAGTTTTGAAGTTGTAATGTTTATACTATTAAAGTACTGCTGTTCTTACTGTTTTCTAGGATAAACAATAACTCAACTGAAACTACACAATGATGTGCTCCATGATGTTCCCAATCCCATTGGGTTAAAAGAATCCCACTATAGCTTCTTCCCTTTACACTACAAATGAACTCAGATTATCTTGCAGACTAAATCAAAAGGAACTGATTAATTTAAATCTGCTTTTGTTTTTGATTCTTATTTTCACAGAGGTAACATTTTTTCCCTTCTTTTCTTCTGCTGAGTTACTAATATCAATGGGTTTTGTTTTGTTTTTTGTTTTTTTTGCTCTTGTTTTTTAGCAAATCACAGATGACGGTCTTATTACTATATGCAGAGGGTGCCATAAGTTACAGTCCCTCTGTGCCTCCGGCTGCTCCAACATCACAGATGCTATCCTGAATGCTCTAGGTCAGAACTGTCCACGGCTTAGGTAAACATTTCTTGTTTAGCTCAAAAAATGAAGGGACAAGAGCAGAGGCCTCCTTTACCTACATTATTCCTTTTGAAACCTTGAAATTTTTAAGGTGGACAACTGTGCAAGGCTCACTATGCTGTTAATGCCACCTCCTTGCTTTGTGCATCATTTGATCCCATGTAATTGGGATAATAGTCCCCATTTTCTACTTCTTGCTATTCATGCTAGGGAGGGAAATAGTCAACATTTTATTTCATTACTTAAGTAAAGAAATGAAGGCTTTTTCTCTTATTAATGCTTTTGTATAATTCCTTTCTGAAGAACATTTTAAAGGCCCAGCCATTTATATTGTTGTGATGATGTTAGAAACATGGCCTGGAAAAGTTAAAAGAAGAAACAGCCCTACAAGAGGAGACCCTCTTTTGTGCTGACAGTCTTTTAGAGCAAGTTTCTTTTATCCTGTGGCTCCTTCTCAGTGCCTAAATATGGGATTGGCCGAGTATTTACTAAGAATGCTGTATTAACATGCACGTGGTAGCAACCCGTGTTGATTCTGTAAGCACGTGCACAACACACTGTCTTGTAATAAATATGGATGACCCCTGTAAATCTTTTTTTTTAATTTTGTGTTAGACATATTAGCCATTGTTTGAAGTGATTTACCAGTGTTCATTTAGTCATCATAATGCCATATCAGCACTGTTAGTATCTCTATATTAAAAATGAGAAAACCAAAGCACGAAAGGTCAGATAACTTGTTCAAGATCTCGGTGCTAAGTGCAGGAACAAGGAGTCAAACCCAGGCATTCTCTTTCCAGAACCCCTGAAATCATTTGTCTTACATATTAGAATCATTCTAGACTTTTTTTTTCCATTCTAAACTTAATTAAAACCTTTTTTTGTGATCACCTGGTCATGGGCCTAACAGTAAATATTGGAAGAAAATTGCCTGTGGTATCAAAATTCCTTAGTAAATTAGACTTCTGTTCAAATAATAATATCAAAATCCTAGAGTAAAGTGCTTTTCAGGAGTACAGAAGTAATCAGACTCTAAAATTTCCACTCATTCCCTTTTCTATTTTGAGGGAGGAATTCCATCATTCTTAATGTTTAATTTTATTGTTAGACTAGAAAGACTCAAATGTGATCTTCGGAAGTTAGGTTTCAGTCAGGTCATGTTTCCCATTTGATACGGTGTTCATTTGAATTGATGGTTAGTTTTTAATGATTTCTTGTATTTTAACTTTAATTTTTTTTTAATTTCTTAGTAATTGGTAAGCAAACATAAATGTTCTTTGGTAGTATGGTGCAGATGCCACCAAACTTTTAACAAAGGGCCTACTTTTTGACTCCATTTCTGTGATTGGTATTTTGGTTGTTTAGCAGGTCCTGAATAGGAGACTGACTGCCAGCTCAGCCTCTCTCTTTCCACTAGGCCTCTATGGGAGCCTGTGGGAGGAGGCAGGAAGCTTAAGGATATTTTTTCATAAGTATGGAATTTCATATTTGGGACAGGCCTATAATTAAACAGTCCCTTAATAGCATTTTTCAAAGCTATTTAAAACTTAAGTGAACCTACATGGAAGACAGGAAAAAGAGAGTAATTTTCTTTAGTTACACATTAAACTGAAAAAGAGTATTTATCTCCATTTCCTTTGTTTTCTAGGAGCAGGCTGCCCTCTGGGGGTAAGCAGTATGCCATGAAGAAGGCTTTTAAATGCATTTCTCATGCATTTTGGCATTAACTACAAGCTTCTATTAAATTCTTTTTATTGTGGCACTCTGAAGTGGTATGATGAGACTTGATGCAAATAGATAGCAAGATCTGTATACGGACTTGCTTAGCTGTTAATGTCACTGTATTATACAGTCCTTAGGGAAGAGGAGATAATTTTCTTAAACACTTGCTATTCTAATAAACCCAGTTATAAGAGACCAAGGGCCTGACTTCAATTTTTTTTTTTTTGACAGAATATTAGAAGTGGCAAGGTGTTCTCAGTTAACAGATGTAGGCTTTACGACTCTGGCCAGGGTAAGTTATTTTCTCCAGGTTCTGTAGGTTTTGTTCAAGATTTATATTTCAGAAGAAGAGCATTGAAGAAATTGTGGAACAGTAGCAGAATTGAGGGTATGGTATATAGTGAGGGTGTAGAAGAACTTCTCTGTGGCTCCCTGTGGTTACAGGCCTGCTGATGCCAGTAATGATAGAGACTGCTCTGGAAATGATGGCATGCATTGGAGAGCATGGCATTAAACTAAGCAGGAACTTCCCAGTGCTTTATGAAAGAAACACACTTGGCTTCTTGGTGTGACTGGTAGATAGAGTAATATCGAAAGAGACATAGTTGCCTGATTTTAAATGGAGAGGTTTTAAGAAATTTTCTGTATTCTCTGGAAGATTTTAATACTTGAAGTGATTTATAAATCACTGTGTAATAATAGTTTTTGACATTATACTGTCTTTGACCAGTATTATGGTACATGGGGAAGGACCTTTGTTTTCAGGCAGATCGATTAAATCAGCTGGGTAGGAAGCAGATTAAGGCATAACTAAATTAAGGACATTACACTTAACCTTCCATTTTTCCAAAGAGATAATTTTCATCCACTTGTTTATGTTTGAAAGAACCTCTCTTCAGCAAATTTATTTCCTTGGACTTTTAAAATGTCAGATACTTTAAATATACTTGAATGTGGAATAAGTAAGAAATTTGACTGTGGTTAAGACCTTTTAACACTTTTTGTGCCTGTGCCCTTTAAATTTACCATCCCTTGGGGTCGGCCATTTTCTGTGCCACCGCATGAATGGTATAAGCATTCAATAAAATACAACTCCTGAACTACTGGATATTAAAAAAACTGTGATATCTCTCATAAAACACCTTACACTTTCACCAAAACAATGTGTAAAGCTTCTAGACTGAGTACGATCAAAGAAATAGCTCCTAATATTTCCAAATAAATCCACCGTGGCGTGAAAAACCGAAAACTAGATGAACATGTATTAATACATGAGCGGCCACGTGATGCTGGTGACAAAAACACGTACTAATACGTGAGCAGACCACAAAGTGTTAAAGTGGGGCCTCCTGGTGGCCTAAGAGTTAAGTCTCAGCACTGTCACTGCTATGGCCTGAGTTTGAGCTCCAGCCAGGGAGCTAATCTACATGTGGCACAGCAGACCTCTCCTGTCTCACCGGTGCTCCCCTCAACAGTGTGTTTCAGTAGATCAGCCTGTTCTGCTCCCCACTCTGTCTCTGGTGAATCCTCTTACCGTTCTCCCCCCACCCCTGCACCTCTTGCCTAGACCCCAGTTTTTGTATGCATAAATAAATAAATCTTAAAAAAGTAATAATTAAAGTAAAATAAAATTTAATAAAATAATAGTAAAAGAAAAAGAAAAAATGGACCTTTTAAGATATGTAATTAATGAATAAGATGAAAAGAGTGACATTAGAGTTATACCACCTCTGAAACTTAAGATTTCGTCAGTACGTTTAATACTACTTCTTAGTTTTCTGGGTTAAAATTTTTCCCATCGGGCCTCCCTGGTGGCGCAACAGGTTAAGCGCTGACCTGTGGAGCTGTAGGCTGCTGCTGAGGTGCAAATTCGATGCTTGGCCAGGGAGATTCCCACATGGCAAGGCAGACCTCTCTTGCCTCGCCCGCTGCTCCCCTCAGCAGTATATTTCGGTCGATCTGCCTGTTCTGCTCCCCACTCTGTCTATGGTGAACCCTCTCACTGCCCCGCACCTCTGGCCTGCACCCCAGCTTGTATGTATAAAAATAAAAAAAATTAAAAATTAAAAAATACATAAAATTTTTCCCATTGTTTTAAATGTTTGTACTGTAATGTTTGGTTTTGCATTTTATAGAATTGCCATGAACTTGAAAAGATGGACCTAGAAGAGTGTGTTCAGGTAAGACTGGACTTCTACTCAGAAATACAGGGTGATAGAAACTAAATACACGTAGTAGTGCTGGGGTCCCCACCCTTCTGTCGTGTAGTGCTGGCAGCACTGTCGCTCCCTATGTATTAAAGTGTCCACTAGGCATATCAGGCAGTGGTGCACACATATGTTAATGAACTAGGGAGATAGGGGTCACTGATAAGGTTGCCATTGGGAAGAAGGCCCAAACATTCAGGCTGTGAAGATATTAAGATGGCTTCTTAGACCTATAGTTACGATACTAGTTTTCTAGTTAAAAGCCCTATCATATTGATAAATGGCACTGCCCTTTTTTGACTTAACTAGACCCTGGACCACCTTATACCATTAGTCCTGGAGGCCTGACTCTGTGGAACTCTGCCCTTAGGACAGGCAGACTGACTAGGTAACTCGTTCTCAACATTTTCTTTTATTATCAGTTTTAAGAGTTTTGAGATTATTCAGTGATTGGGGAGAAACTTTTTTTATTGACATGTCCAGATATACTACTTGGAGACATATTAAACTTGTTCTTACTAAACTGAAAGTCATTTAAATCCCCCTATCCTGCATCCCTTTCCAGTGTTAGTCTTTCTGGGTGGTGTACATAACCTGGCCACCCCAACCCCTCCACCCCTCACCTTTTCTTAGCCCCTGTGAAGCTTTGTGCCGTTAAAGTAACTTAAGAGTTTAAGAACTTGAAAAGAAGCATTGATTTACTTTCAGTCCTAAGCCAACTATAAAAGACTCTCTTTCTCCCAAAGGTTCTTAGTTAACCCAGATTCCAGCAGCCTCTTCTTCCATTCTGGAAAGATGACAGACACTCAAGTTATCAAACCTGAGATATAGCGTATTTTATAACATACAGGCCAATTATCTAAATATTTGAGGATGTTCCTACTTTAACTTTTTTCTTGGAGGTGTATCTTCTGATTCTTTTCTGTGATAGTTCCAATGAGATAGAAAAAAGTCCAGAGATTGTAGATATTATATGGGGACAGAGTTTGACTGGTTTCAAAAACAAAACAGAATTTTCAGCAGAGCTGTTGAAGGATGAAGCTGAGAGAGAACTAGATGTGTTCAATAGATTCTCAAACAAGTTCAGGCAGCTAATGGGATTTCAGCCTTACGGTTGTTATTTGGTAATTGGTTATCCTCGGATCTAGACTACAAGTGTAATCGAGAATGAGGTATATGGCCCATGATTGTATCTGAATTAAACCTATAAAAAATTTATGTCTTTCTTTCAGATAACAGATAGCACATTAATCCAACTTTCTATACACTGTCCTCGACTTCAAGTGTTGGTGAGTTTGACTTTGAAAGTTTCATGTGTTTATTGGATTTAGTCAAAACTCAGTGCTATAGTTAGCCCTTACTTCCCTCTAAGTGTCTGGCTACCATTTGGGGAAAGCATATTTTTCCATATTGTTAACTTAAGAGGACCAAGGGAAACACTGAAATAGAAACTGGGAAAATTAAATGCTTTCTGTACCAATAATTGGAGAAATTGAAAAACAACATGGAGAGTATGAGTACTCCCTTCTGCATGAATTACATGGAATTACATTCCAACCTGTATGATGTTTAATTCTCTAAATATAAAGGGGACTAGATGGCCTAAAATATAGTTTGATTCACCTTGGGACCAGATGTTCCTATAAAGCAAAACCAATCAAGACCTTATTGGGGGGCATTCTCTGCTACTGCTTCCATTAACCCTATAGGAAGCCATTCATGGACTATTCCGTATCTAGGCTAATTTTTGGTACATTTACAGGCATGCTGCTATCCAAAATAGGGTACCACACATGACATTTACAAGAATCATCTTCAGTTAATTGTTTGATCATGTTCCCACACCAGATACTCAGTTAATCCAAACTCCAGAAAATTTTGTGCAGAAAAAGCTTGAGCCCCATTGCCCCTTTTAGATATGGAGTGGGGAAAGGGCATTGTATCTCATTTTGTTTATAAACTATTTCATTGTCATTATAAAGATTCACAAGGGGCCTCCCTGGTGGCGCAGCAGGTTAAGTCTCAGCACTATGAAGCTATCTGCAGCCACTAGGAGATAGGGAGCTTCCCACATGGCACAGCTGGCCTCTCCTGCCTTGCCCACTGCTTCCCTCAGCATTGTATTTCAGTAGATCTGCCAGTTCTGCTCCCCACTCTGTCTCTGGTGAATCCTCTCACCACCTCATACCTCTGGCCTATACCCTAGATGGTATGCACACAAAAATCTTGATAGCTGATTGTTATAAGCAGGACCCTGGCAACTCTAGTTTGTTTTCTTCATTTCACCACATGGATCTGCTGATGGCTCCATGTACATCAAAATAAACCAGGAAGGTCTCCTTTCCAGTTTCACATAGGTCTCTGACTAGAAGAATGCCATTAGATAGCTTGTGTCCTTTTTTCTCTACTTGGCTACAGAGTCTCTCTCACTGTGAGCTGATCACAGACGATGGAATTCGCCACCTCGGGAATGGAGCCTGTGCCCATGACCAGCTGGAGGTGATTGAACTGGACAACTGCCCACTCATCACAGATGCATCCCTGGAGCACTTGAAGAGCTGTCACAGCCTTGAGCGGATAGAACTCTATGACTGCCAGCAAATCACACGGGCTGGAATCAAGAGACTCAGGGTAAAGATGGTTGCATCACTCTCCAGCTCTCGTCTTCTCAGCATCCTTTCCTTCCTTCCTTTTCTCCCCTTCCATGTCCTTTTCTCCTTCATAATTAGATTCCTGTGATTTTTCTGTATACTTGGGCAGTCAGCAAAGAGAAGGGAAAAGTGAGAGCAAAAACCTAACGGTAGATAGTCCTCATCTGTTATCCTACATGGAAATTTAGTAGGAAAATATCCACTGAAGAAAAGAAAAGTAGGTCTCCTCCCAGCAGATTCTCCAGTAGTTTCCAGGGCTTAATCACCTGCCAGGCGTCAGAAAAGCACATGACCAGATTTTGTTTCCAGAAAAACGAAAGGAATAACATAAAGAAAATAGTTGTGTGGAATTTAGGAATTTAATTTGTACTTCCTTTTCTTAAACCTCCACGTCTCCATATCTAAACCCTTTTCCTCGGTGGTTTTATTTATATATTTTTAAGATTTTTAAAATTCATTTCTGCATACAGGAACTGGGGTGTAGGCTAGAGGTTTGTGGGGGTGAGAAGATTCACCAGAGACAGAGTAGGGAGCAGAACAGGCAGATCCACTGAAATACACTGCTGAGGGAGAGCAGTGAGCGAGACAGGAGAGGTCTGCTGCACCATGTGGGTCAGCTCCCTGGCCAGAGATCAAACTTATGCCTCAGTGGCTGGTGATAGCTTGATAGCACTGAGACTTTAACCCCTATGCCACTAGGGAGACCTCTGTTTTATTTTTTTTAAATAGCAAATCCATCAAACAGTTTTTTACCTTTTTCTTTTTGCCCCATCCTTCATAATTGAGAGACCATGTGTAGCCAAATGACCAGAGTCGTATTGCCAGCAAGGAGATTATAAAAGGTTGGACAAATCTATATGTTAGATTATTCAGCTCTGCAGAAATGTTTCAGAATATTTGCTTCATGCCTGCTGTGGGAAAGGCATTGTGTTCATTAGGCCCTTACCGCCAGTCTCCAAAAACATCCATCTTGGCCACATAGTGTCTGGGTGCATAAAGGAACACCCAATCTCACCTTGAGTTCCAGTTGACTCGGTTCTTCTCTCTTCAGATTTAGAGGGACTGAGCACAACTGTAATGCGAAGGCCATGTAGCCACATTTCTTCCTCACCAAAAGAAGAGAGCCACTGGTGAGCCAGGGGCTCTTCAATCTCTGAATCCTCAAGACTGTATCTTGTCTTCAGATCAACAGCATTTTCCCATTTTAGTTAAGCTATTGATGTGCATAAGCTCCCTAAGAGCAGGATCTTCATCTTGACTGTATTTGTGCCCCCTGTTTGTAACTAGCACAATGCCTTGAACATTGTAGGAAATCAGAAACTAGAAGCATGTTATTAAATGAAGATAATGAAATGTTTTTAACATCAGAAAAAAACATTGTCCACAACAAATTGAGGAAATTATTTTAAGCTTATGTAGTTTCTTCCACCTATGGGAATCCACCTACAAATCCTTTTGGGACAGGTTAAAAGACTGCTATGACGTTTTCCCCCAGTTTTGTTTGTTTATGGATCAGGTATCAACATTATGTAATTTAATTTAGTCATTTATAATAACCTGGTTTGATACCGTGGAACCCAAGCCTCTCAACATCCGACTGATACTCGCCTCTTCATGTCCACCCATCCTGTTAGTGATTTTTCTGAAAAGCAATCTTGCTCTCTGTGTCTCAGCCCTCTCTCTTAGTGATGTTTCTGTCTTGTTTCAGACCCATTTACCCAATATTAAAGTCCACGCCTACTTCGCACCTGTCACTCCACCCCCATCAGTAGGGGGCAGCAGACAGCGCTTCTGCAGATGCTGCATCATCCTATGACAGTGGAGATGGTCAGCCTTGGTGAACTGAGTATTTAATGACACTTCAGAGTTACCGCGGAATCTCCAGTGGAAGCGACCGCAGAGTTCTGGGCAAGGGTTACAAAGTGAGGGCAGCGTCCAGATCCCCAGAGCCACTCATACATACGCATACCAACCCTCACCCCCACCTACTCTAGCTCTGGGACCTGGGGAATGAAGTCTGTGCTGGCTTTTATCAAGTGGATTGGTAAAACTTAACCATTCCTGTCGGGCATGCCCAGAAGATCATAGGCAAGGTAGCGGGAAGGAGGCATTCCAGCAAACCCAGTGTTACTGCTACTGCAGTTTCTTTATTTTGTTTAGGGGGTTCTTTGGCGATTTTGGAACAACAACTGCAGTTTCGGGGGTCAAGGAAAGCATTAAAAAAACTATGTATGTTGTATCCAGGGACCAGAGAGAAAATTTCTTTGCATCCTATAAATGGTAGCCATCCATTGTGAGATGACTACAGAGCTTCTGTGCTTCCTAGTTCCCGTGCCAACATGCTGAGCATGCTCACAAGAAGGTTTGTCCATTCCGCCTCTTGTGTTTTAGTATTTGGCCCAGAGGTTTCCTCAGTGGTTGCATTGAAATCACTGTGGTCCAGATGTGATTACTTATTCACCCAAATTGTCCTCTCTGTAGCACACTTGTGCACGTGTCTTTTGTTCTCTGTTGCTCCCTCTTGCACTTCTGCTCAGTCTGTCACCTGTTCATAGTCTGCTTACTCACACTCAGTTGTTACTCTCTTGCTGCTGTTGTGTTTGCAGTTTGCATTTTGGATGATTAGTTGGGGTTACCGAAAATTTTTAAAAGAGACATTATCAATAAATATTTTTTTAATTCTAAATTTTACCATCAGGGGACCCTGCCTGAATCTTTGCCACTCTGAAGGGAAGTTACAACAAAAGCAAGAAAAGTTAAGAGAAAATATTGAGCTAAAATTATTTTGATGAAAACAAACTTTGCCTTTCAGTTTCTGTTATGTCTTGTGAAATATAGTAATACGCATGATGTGCCCAGTATTCTCCTTGCACATTTTTCAGACTCTACTAACTTAACAGGAGAGAAATGTCTGTCAGTAAAGAGTGGAATAGCAAATCCCGAAACTGAGCCTGAAAATAACGCCCTCCACACAAGCTCAGAGGTGTTGCCTGTCCACTGAAGTCTAGGTGTGAGCAGATCTGTGTCTGTGAGGTGATTTTGCTTTACCAGGAATGCTGCTACAGGAACTGTGCTGTCTAGCTGGCTGGCTTCTCTTTTTTTAATCCCATTTCAGCCTGTCAGGGATTCAAGAATGATCCCGGGACAGCTGGTCACCTGTACATCAGTGTTGATAGTATTGTGTCTGATATTGGAGCCTCAGAGGACCAGAACCTTTTCGCCATATCTCTCCTGTGCTCCAGGTTTCCTGTCAGGAAAATACAAGGTAGCCCGGTGAAGGCATTAGAGCAGCAGAAAGAACATTAGGAAGAAGTGGGAGTTCAGTGTCTCTGCCTTGCCCGGCCACCAGAGCGCAAGGCAGGGTATCCAGTGCCCGTGGCTCAGATTGAAGAAGCAGCTCCCCCACACCAAAATCAGGAGGCTGAGGAAGATAAAATGAGTTTCTGAAGTACAAGAAGTAGATTTCTAAACCCTCTGGCTAAAAACCTCATGTGATTTTAATAGGATGAGTTTTTTTTTCCCTTTTTTTGATCTTTTAGGGTAAGAATGTACAGTCCAGCCCACCATGATCTTTAGCAGCTCAAATTACTTGTATTTTTCTTTAGCCCTTCTCCTTACCCTCATTTCAAAATTTCTATATATAAGGAATGTACTTTAAAAAAGGATACTCACTTTCCTGGCCATGCTCCACACACACAGACACACACACACACCCCCACCCACCCACCCACCCGGGTTTGGCTAATTGTATTCCGGTCCCCAAGTCACCTATTCAAACAAAACTTTTAAAAAGAGAAATATTAGGGGCTATCTGCTCTAATATATAAGTATTTTTTAATAGTGCCTGAACAAATTGACCGTAAAATCCTAACTGATTAGTGATTTTGGATGAGAAATACCCAGTAATTGCCACTACTGAGATGCTTCGTTACATACATACATATGACAAAATTTAAAAGGCCCTGCTCACAGTACATGGATGTCTTGGCAATGCTGCTTCTCTATTCAGACAGTGAGCCTGTATGCAGGTCCTTGTGGACTTGGAGTCGAGAGAATCAAGGCCCCAGAGTATGCAGGGCCGGCCTGCAGGCGGGTGAGCAGGGGCCTTGTTTCTTTCTCAAGAAAACTTCAAGCCCATCAAGCTTGGAAGGAAATATTTTTCATGCAGATCTGCAACCTGCTCCAGATGATGAATGTACCGGGACTTTGAGAACCCAAAACATGGTAAGTCTTTGGTCAGTTGAAAGGGTCCTGGCCTCTGGACATCATGTTTCCTGTCAACATCACAAACACTTTGGAAAATTCAGTAGGCGTTACAGGTGTAGGGAAGGCTCTCCTTAGGAAAAGAGTGTTGCTCTGTCAGTATCTGGCATCTTCTGTATTGGTCCCATTAAGGTATTCTAACTGCTTTTTTCTTTTTCTTCACTGCTCCCATTTCCTTCCCATACCTGTCCTTTCCCTTTTTTAAAAGCCTCTCTCTCCCTCACAAAGATGCTGCTGATATCTTACAGGTCCTTAGTCCGGCTTCCTCCTTGGGCCCTCATCCTGATCTGGGCAAGCTGTCCTGGGCAGCCTTCACTTCCCTGTCACGTGACTCGGGCCATTTTTCACTGGGTGTCGTTGATGCGAGCTTAGTGGAGTTGAATTGATTTTGAGCTCAAACTGTTGGGTGTGAGAAGTAGAGGGATCTGGCTTCAGCTTTTTTCCTCCAGTATTTGGAATATGAAAGCACATTGTGTTTAATGTAAAAAATGTTTTCTCCTATTCTGATCTTTTAGTGAATGTAAAAGTATTCTTTAAATGCTTTCTGTAAATCTCCAGTCTGATTTCCACATCCATTAAGTTGATTTAGCAGACGTAGTCAGAGTTTTGTGTACTACTTAATAGCACATAGAGGAAAACCTGCTAAATATTTTTATGATGCTTTATTTTGGGCTTTCCAAACTGTTTTTCAACAGTTCAGTATAACTAATACTATTGTAGTCTGGTTCTTTATTTCCTCTAGTTGCCTTGTAAAATGCAGTGTTACTGGTTTGGTGCCCTCCAGAGCTGGTATGGTGGGGGCCACACAGTGCGCAGTGGCACTTGGCTTGGTTTGAGGTTTTCAGGAAATGGGAGCGTCATTGGAAAGAAGAGGGCGGCTTCCTGTGGGGCATTTCCTCAGGGGCTTGTTTGGAGAGGAGGAACACTGCCGATTGTGGCTGCCCCTCAGATGTGACACTCGGTCTGCTGCAGGTCACCGTCACAGGCCACTTCACAGCAGTCGTCCGTGAAAGGAGGGGTTTAAAGGAAATTGGTCTATTCTGACTTTTTCCTCCTTATGTGCATAATTTAAGGTTAGGTTTCTCTTCCTCTTTCTGCATCGTGAATGACAGACTCAGTGGTATGCTTTCAGCTTCCAGAATGTGTCATTAAAAATATTGCCTTCTAAAGATTGACTGGATCTAAAGATCCATTCGCGAGGATCTTTAACCACCTCAAACCCTAGGCAGTGTGACTTTACCGGGTTTTGTTTGAGAAGAGGTGTAGGATGATCTTAGACCAAATGACTAAATTAGTAGGAGGGTGAAGGGATGGAGGAAATGTGGAGTTCTAGCCTTCCATCTTTTTTCTCTCATAAATTTTGATTGGAGGATTGGACAACAGAGAAAGGCCATAAAAGACCATATTGTTGGGGTGTAATTAACCCGGGTAATTTTGGGCTAACGTTTGGCTGTATTTGCTATGTGCCCTCACTTTAACTTCTTAATTCTCCAACAGAGAACATGCTGCTCTAACCCAGCCCTCTCACTCGGTGTAAACTTTCTGCCTTCCAGAAACTGCCATTTGAGACAAGTGAGTGTTTTGCATGAAGGGCTTCCACAACTCCCCTTCTCGAGGCAAGTCTGCCTTTTTGTCCATCTTTATTCTTAGGAGCGTCAGTTCTGTATCTCTGAAGCCTTGATCCTTAGGAAAGTCAGTAAGAACCTCTAGGCAGAGTCTGAGTGAATCTTTAGAGCCCAAGAGAGTGTTCAGCAGAAGAAAAATTGTTGGAGAAACCCACATGTGGGAAAATTCCACAGGACACCTCTTTACCCTGTGTGGTCTTTACCCTGTGTGGTTACGAGGAAGCCCATGGTAGAGTTTGGGTCATGGTCTTGAGTCTTGGTGCCGCCTCCGTTAGGGTGATTTGCTGCCCCTTTAGGGAAAAAAGCTGAGCAACCGAACTCCTTCCATTGGCCCTTTCTGTTTTCTTTATTTTTTGAAGTCATGTTTTGAAGAATCTGGGTGAGGAAATGGTAAATGGGATTGAAAACAAAGAAGAGTATCTGAAACCTGGGATACTTTACCTCAAGTACATGTATCTGCTCTGGGTATATGGAGACGGCCACTGATAAACTCCATCATCATCTTCCTGGCACAGAGGGTTCCCACTTGCCTGACAAACCTAGTCATCCAGCAGTGGGTGAAAGAATCACCCTGCTGCAGCCCAGCTGCTTCTGGGTATAGTTCTCACCAGGGCAGGAGCGGGTAGGCAATAAATTAAAAACCCCACTCCAAGAAGAGGTGGGAGAAGAGAAGTGTCCAGACACATTTTCTCTCCTGCTGTCCTCTAAGAACCCAGGGAAATCTATGATGTGATAGCACTTTTGTTAACATGGAAGAAGAAAACTTTGCCCCACTAAGATTCTTTTGTCATTGTCTCTTACTATTTAGAAATTCAAATCTGTGCCACACTGCTGCTCACACACATATATGTTTCTTAATCTTAGACTAACCCTCCTCAGCCCTTGAAGCCATTATTCTATTTTATTTCATTATTTTTTATGGCACTAGAGAATGAAAACCAAAAGTCTTAAAAAATTAACTTGAAAGGAGTCTCTGACATATCTGATTAATTAACTTTACTGTTTTTCCCCTAAAGACTTGAATGGTTTTCTTTCCTTAGTGCTATGTAATAGATCTATAATAAGTGAAACCTTTGCTGCTACTTTCCTGGGTTTATATCATTATTTTCCTTCCCTTAAGAATAATTTATCGTGCTTCTTTGATGACTGTTAATTTCTAATATGTGTAGGAAGAGGTGAGCTTGAGATTTCTTCTCGCGCTCTCCTCCTCATCCTAGCCCCCAATTACACACTAACCTCTAACTCCTAGAGCCTGTTGGCACATGTACAAGATCCATGGGACAGAACTCATCAGAAGCTACTTGTGTTTTTTCTCACGACGCCACAGCTCTCTGAGCTGCCCCTGAGAATCTGTGACAGCCCAGTCCACAGGGTTACTGGGGTGGGGTGGGGGAAGGAGGCTTTAATTCTGCCTTTCTCCATTCCTGAGATGCCTCCCATTCTGGCCGCCTCCTATTTCCTCCCAGGACTTGTTTCCAGGTAACCTGCCTTGGGCATTTCCCAACTGCTCTCGCCTTTGCCCATCTTCCAGTGACCCTGAGAGCACAGACCTGAGAGAGGCCTGTGCAGAGCTCAGAGAACTGTGAGGACTACCCCTGCCTGTCAGACTCTGTTTGGGGACAGAGATGGATGGGTAAATGGTGCTGTGGGAGACATTTTTATCTTTAAACCAGGCTGTTTCATCCCTGTGCTCCCACCCCCCACCACCACCCCACTCACCTGAGGGGGTAAAATGCGGAGCGTGTTTGACTGGTGGGGTCTGAGCCCAAACACCACTGTCTGGCCTAAGCCTTTGCCAGTCGTTCAGCCTGCCCCGCGTGTGGGAGCTGCTGCTTACTAGTTTCTCCACCAGCCCTCCCAGCTCTCAGCCCCGCCAGTGCCTGGGGCCAACACAGTTCCCTGCATGGTGACTAACACCAGGTTCCATTAGCTGTCCAAGTGACTGTGTTTCCACCCAATACTTTTGGCGCTTGAGGGTGGTGGGTGGGTTATTTAAAATAAAATCCAAGGTGGCAGTAGAGGATTCCTTTTGCTTTAAAATCTTTGGACTAAAAAAAAAAAAAAAAAAAAAAAAAGTTTTTTATATATAAATATATAAAGTAAATGTTATGTAACTATTGTTTCCTGTATGTTCTAATTTTGTTTTATGATGTAATTAAAGGAAATAAGCTGTGAAGACTTTTTATTTTGCTGGGGAAATAGCCTGGCACAGAGCCGATTCTTCCGTGAACCCTAGAACTACAAGCCTCCTCAGGCTGAATGAAGGAGCTTCTTTTTGGCATCCTTGTATATTTTAATACCCTTTAAATCATTTCCTTTATGATTTAACTGCCTTAATAACCTGCATTTCATTTGTCTCTAAGAAAAACAAAAGACATAATAGAAAACAGAATTTCTAAAAACTTTCATCTTAATTTGATAGTAGCAGTTCAACCTGAATCCCTTATCTGTAGTTAAACACACAAGCTCCAAAGTGAGATTGCCCGACTTCCCCTGCGCAGCTTTGGCCAGTTAGCCCCTCCGTCTCAGTTCTTCACTGGCCAGGTGGAAATGAAGTATCTTCTTTAGATTTGTGGAGAATAGCATGTAGCAAACATGTTGCCTGCTTTTATTCCCTTCATTTCAACAAATATTTCACTGCGTGGTCAGTGTTAAGACTCTAGGATGAGAGAGAGACAAAATGTGGGGGGGTCCCCGTCCTAATGGGGGTGAGCAGCGGCTCCCAGTCAGCCGTCTAAATGGAAAACTGTCCTGCTTTGGATACCGCTGGGGAGCCTGTGAGTAAGAGGCCCCACTCGAATCCACTCATCCTGTGTTAGGGAAAGACTTGATGTGAATTAGCTATCTGGGGCCAACACAGCCCGTCCAGAGGTGCAAGCAGGTACCCACTCAGTTGTCTATATTGGGTCAGTGCTGGACTTGGTGGGAGGCACTTTGTAAATAGGTCTTCAGAACTTCCTAGGATAAGCAGACATCCCCTCTTCCCACCCACCTTTAGTCAGTGTTTAGAGCATGCCTCCTCTCTACCCTCCCTAGCCAGAGGCCACCTGCCCTAAGACACCAGAGATGATCAGTAAATAATAACTGAAGTATATGGTTAATAAGCCATAAGGAGGTACTGTAAGCGGGCACTTTGACCTGTCTTACACTCCATGCATATGTGGGTTTTCCCTTTTTGCTACGTTTGAAATTTTTCATACAATTTTTAGGAAAGGGATGAAAAAAATGAGCAAAATAAGGTTTGACCCTGTATCACTTTTTCAGGCACATGGAAAGCTAAATCCCTACCTGTGAAGACACATCACATCAAGTTTCAGGTGGGTTACAGGCTAAGAGTAAAAAGCAAATTTACACTTTGAAAACTCTGCATAGGGAATTACATTTATGACCTTAATATAGAAATATATAATGATATAAATTCAACTACATTTGAAAGAAAGCCCCATAGCTCAGTATTCTAGAATAACGACAGTATTTTCCAAATTCCTAGACTTAAGTTTTTAAATAAGTGCAGTATTTGATAGTTGAATGGTGTTTTGGAGGTTTCACTGGTTTCATTTTCACCCAAACTAATTGCAAAACAAATAACAGCCAGATTGATTTATTTCATCCTAGACTGCATCCTTTGCCCTAGCCTAGAGTTTTGTGGGTTTTTTTAAGATTTATTTTTTATTTATGCATACACAAGCTGGGGCACAGGCCAGAGGTGTGGGGTGGCGAGAGAGTTCACCAGAAATAGAGTTGGGAGCAGCACAGGCAGATCGACAGAAATACACTGCTGAGGGGAGCAGCGGGCAAGGCAGGAGAGGTCTGCCGCACCATGTGGGAATCTCCCTGGCCGGGCATCAAACTCATGTCGCCACTGCCAACAGCTCCACAGCGCAGCGCCCAATCGCGCCATCAGGGAGGCCCCTAGCCTATAGTTTAAGCAGAGGACATTTCTCCCAGGAAGACCATAAAATCAAGAAAATTGAACAACATATTGAAAATAATGCCTTTTAGATTTAAAAGATTAACTTTTAGTTTAAAAAGGGAAGGTGAATACAGTTTTAAGCGAACATGAATTAATGCCCTCAGTGTTCAGCACTGCACAGGGCAGCAGCTCTGTCCATATTGCTGGGGGTTTTGCCTCACAAGCTTGCCCAGTTCACTTCAGCTTGAGAGGCTGTGTCCCCGCTCTGACAACCATCACGGCTGAGATGAAAGTTGAGTCCGCTTGCTCCCCCCACGTGATGGTTAAGTGCCACCTGAGTGGTGAAGCCACTGGGGTGGTAACAGGGCTTCTGGTAAACACAGGGCCTCCCAGAATCAGGCTGGCATCATTCTCTTGCAGTGGGGTGCCCCTGGGCCTAGGTCAGAACCAGGTAGTACCCATCTGGATTCTGCACTGAAAGCAGTAAAAGGGGTAAGAGGGTGGGTAGAAAGGCACCATTGGCATGAGGCAGGCCCCCAACTGCCGCTGCTCTGCAGCTCCCAGGCCTACACAGCCTGTGATGCACCCACTACACCGAGTGTTCTTCCAACCACACTTCTATCCACCTCTTTAGGAAGCCTCACTAGCAGGGCGGGAGAAACAGGTGCTAGGGGACACACATCTGAATAACCAGAACCATCTTACCTTCCCCCAATAAACTCCCTTACAGAGGAACTGGGGCACTTTTTCCCACATGCGAATATGCTTAGTCACCTTTTTCACCAGCCAGAAATAGCTGTCTCAGCTTTATGAATCTTCCTTTTGACACGAAGCTGGCATTCTGCGGGTGTTTATCAGTTGATTGGGGCACAGCCCCCCTCTCCAATATACACACCCCTTCAAGGAACATTTTGATCTCCTCTAGGAGACAATATAAGCATCTTCCTGTCTTTATGAGAGCCTGCCAGACACTCCCCTCTGAAACTCCTACCTTTTTTTACCACAGCCACGAAGTATGACTCATCCTGAAGATTCTGAACCACCTGCAAGAGGGAAGGGTCACTAAGACAATTCTGTTCTTAGAGCCAAGCAGACTAGAGCAGAAGAGGGGACTGACCTGAGGTGGAAGAATGATTGGGGCCTTCTCCCGGAGGTTGCTGCCCATTTACCTGGTCGCTGAGGAGAATGAGGATGCCCCCAGGGCCCTGGTGAAAGAGGCCGTGAATCTGATTGGCAGGGAGGGCCAAGAGCTCTGCCAGTTTCCCCAGCAGCTCCCCGGTACTGAGTTCATCCAGCGACATCTCTTGATAAAAGCCTGGGAGTGTGGGCATCATAGAGGCAGGGTTCAGTGCGGGGCGGGTGCCCAGGGATCCCCAGATGCCAAGAGCAAGGAGGGGGGCAAAGGATTAGCCTTGTGGGACAGGGTCACGGTGGTGCGAGGGGGGAAAAGTAAAAGGCTTATAAATCTACTTAGTTTTCACTTCTTATTCCTCACCTTTGGGCAAGGAAGTTTCAGTCTGGGAGGAACCCCCAGTTTAAAGAGGGGATGGGATTCCTACAAATGATTGGAACTCAAAATACAAATGCTCTAATAATCCCACATATCAACAAAATACTGCAATCAGATGGCGTTAGGGAGTAGGATGTGGTGGAAGGAGAGAGGACTAATCTGGTCATGGAAGACAGGAGAAAGCCCTGGAGGGCGTCCTGAGCCCCAGGGGTTGAGGAGCACCGCCACCTCCCCAGGCCAGAGGGGCTTCTTGCAGCCACACCTGAATTTCTCAACTTCCAAGGAGAGAGGTCAGAACCTCACCTGAGTCAGGGTTTTCTTGCCTGGAGGCCTCCTGAGCCACATATAAAGTCAGCCGGTGCCGGATGGGCCTAGGGCAGGAGAACAGGCAACAGTGGGCCCTTCCTTACCTGAGCTACCAACTCCTGCATTAGCCCCACCCTGGGAGAGACCCCGCCTCTTCCTGGGTCTCTAGGGAGAGGTCACCAAGCATTCCTGACATTTGATGAATGTTGAACACGGGAGGAGAGATGAGGAAAAACCCCTCCGTGTCCCCAGAAGGTGAGCAAAGCTGATGGGATGGCCACAGGAAGAAGAGGTGGAGTCGCCTGACTTTCTACCAGCCATTCTCTGTGGCCTCACGCAGGTCTCCGTCCCTGGACCTGGTCTCTTCTGTATAAAGGGACTGGGATTGAGTGGTCTTTAAGGTGCCTGCAGTTTGAACACTGTGAAACTGGTGGCTGGCTGAATTGGTGCCCCAGCAGAAGGAAGGGGACTGCGGTCAGCAGTGCCCGGCACCTGACTCTGAGGGTATTGAAAAGGCGTATCCCGTCGGCAGCCCCGCAGATCTGGATAAGGTCCAGCCGGGTAAGCTTCAGCAGATCTGTGCCTGCAGAGTTAGACAGGGCCAGGCTATCCAGGGTGGCAAGGGACATAGTCCAACATTAGTCTACAAATAGCCCTGGTGTGTCCATCTGGACATGAAGTCATACTCAGATGCAAGTCCCACATGTGCCACTTGCAAGCTGTGTGTCCTGGGGCAAGTTATCTAACCTCTCTGTGCCCTGTCCCAAAGGGGTAGTGTATAAATTAGGTGGAATACTACACAAGAAGTGAGCCTAGCGAACAGTGCCTAGCAACTCCTAGTCTTAAATAAAAGCTAGTTGAAGGGCATAGAGCAAGCCAGGACAGACAGGCTTCCTTCCTGAGTGCCTGGCCCTCAGTTCCCTACAGGTCTGGTCCTTGCGGGTCCCCAGCCTCACCCGTGAAGTTGGCCAGAATCTGGCAGTAGCTGGAGAACCGGTTCCGGTACAACCACTGCTGGGTCTCTAGGATGGAGGCGCCAGGGTTCAAATCCTGATGCATAAAGAGGGTGTTCCAGAAAACACCAGGGGCTGAGAACAAGTGGGAGGGTAAATACAGCCCATGCTCTTGGGGGTCCTAAGTCTGAGAGGGGGGACTTGTCTGATCCGGTGGGAAATGGCCAGTCCTAGCAAGGAATGGCTGCGTCTGCCCACCAGGGGGCAGGGCCACCCTTCACTAGAGAGCCAGATCTAGCCGCTGAAAAGGCTTTGCGGACAGTGGTTGGGGGTGGCAGGGAAGGAAAGACTCACCTCAGCTGCACTGCTCCCCAAGGTGTCCAAAGTGAATGGGGGTGAAGAGCAAAGCCTGGGGGCAGGGGCGGGGGAAGAGTCAGGATCACCCAGGGCAGCCACGCCCTCAACCCTGCCCCGCCCCCTCACCTGGGCTGGGAGCTCTTTGCGCTGCTCACCCCAAAGGGCTGGTAGGAGATTGCTCACCTCTCTGGAGACAGGAGCTTGCAGGAGTATGGGGTGGTCAGAGCAAGAGGACCTAGGGATGGGTGGGAGCCTGCGCTGGGCTCTGGCCATGGTGAACACTGTGGGCAAACGTGACAGGTCCAGCGGGGCGGCCTGGACGTGGAGGGCGGTGGTGCTCACCTCCACCTGCCATCTTGGGCCAGGCTTGGTCCCTGCCTAGAAGAGTTCCTGACAAGTAGACCAAGTCACACAGACAGAGGAGGAGAGTCAAGGAGCCTACGGGTGTGCCTGGCGGGGGGCCAGGGGGAGCTTCCTGGAAGAGGTAGCATGAAGCAGCAGCAGGAAGGGGGTGCTCTGGGCAGAAGGCAGAAGTGAGGGGGCAGCAGCCAGGCAGGCCCCAGGAGAGGGCCTAGAAGGCTCAGCTCCCAGGAGTCTCCATCAGACAGTGCTGCTTGTCCCTGCAGGAAACTGAGGACTGTGATGATCCTGGAGCCTCACAGCCCTGAGGTCTCAGTTTCCCCATCTGTACAATGAGTGGCTTTGCTCTGACCCTCCCTCCTGGCCCTCCCCTCAGCCCAACACACACCCACCTCCACGAAGACCGTGCTCTCACAGGCTGTCTGATACTTGTCTCTCTCGTGCAGGGGCTGTTTCTCAATCCTCTCCCGGTCCGTTTTCAGTTTCCTGTCAGCTCCTTTGGGCTAACAGGGTGACAAGGAAACCTCAGAGGTCCCCTCTTACCTCCTCACTTCTTATTGAAGGGGCACTAAGAAAGATGGGGCTCCATACCTGTGTACAGAGAAGGGAAGAGTCCCAGAGGTGGGGTACCTCAGGCTCAGGGTCCCCAGCAAAGCAGGACCAGACTCTACACAGCCAGCAGGGCAGGGTGAGGGCCCTGAAGGTGGGAAGGGGCTGCCGGTACCTTGAACACCTTGATGAGGCAGCCGGCCGAGTGCAGGTGCTCAGCAGGAAGCTCCTTGTCACTGGGCTTGAACGTGTCGATCTGAAGGCGGAAGGGGACACCTTTCTCTCCACCTTTTTTCTGAGGAGTGAACTCAGTGCTGATGCAGTGAACCTGAGGTGGAGAAAAGCAAAGAGAAGGCCGGGTGACCTCGGGGCCCACTCACATTCAAGGGAGTCCACCTAAAACCTGCTACCTGCCCACCCCTTTCCACAGCAACTTCCATCTCCAGCCATCGTGTGCTTTTAACACTTTATCACTTTATGAGGTTCTTTTCCTTGTTCAAAAGCTCCCCCTGGTCACAGGAAGAGACACAAAGCCCCCAGCCCCGGCCTTCGGCACTGCAGAGCGTCAAGTCGAGCCTTTCGTGGCAGGGGCTCTCACCCAACAGCCTAACCGGGACCCCAACCACACAGCAGAGTTCTTCCTAGTGTCTCCTGCTGGAAAGCTCCCCCGCTCACATCTGAACAGATATCGCCTTCCAAGGGAGATTTGTCAGAATAGAGCATACCCAGTTAAGTTTGAATTTCAGATAAACTATAAGATTTTATTTATATTTATTTTTAGATTTTTAAAAATCTATGTATGCATACAAGCTGGGGTATAGTCAGAGGTGGGGGGCGGTGAGAGGATTCACCAGAGAGAGTGGGGAGCAGAACAGGCTAATCAACTAAAGTACACTGCTGAGGGGAGCAGTGGGCGAGGCAGGAGAGGTCTGCTGTGCCATGTGGGAATCTCCCTGGCTGGGATCGTGCTGCAGTGGCTCTGGATAGCTTCATAGTGCTGAGACTGACCCCTTGCGCCACCAGGAAGGGCCTTGTTTAAAATCTTTTAACAAAAAATGCTACTTCCATGGAAGTGCTGATAATATATCATTGTGTAATTACTGAACACAAAGTCCAAATGTCTTGGATAAATTTCTTGAAGCAAAACCATTGGGGAAAAGACTATGAAAATTAAATATCATCCATTTTGCCCAAGTCCCACCCTCCTACAGCGTGGGGGTGCCAATTTGCATTCTCAGGCTACCAGGATGTCTGTTTCTCCAAACCTTGCCAATATTTTTTTAAGCCTTTGCCACTTATATACATATATACATTTATCATTTGCATTTTATGAGGCTGAACTATTTACATTTATTGGCAATTGGATCCTTATATAAATTGTCTATGTATACCATTTGCTGATTTTCTATTGCACTTTCATCTATTTTTTCTTATTGAAATACAAGAACTTGTTCTATGTGTCAAGGATATGACACATTATATTTCATATGTGGCAATTCTTTTTCCTACTTGGCATCTCCTTTTAATTTCACCAGTACTGCAGACCAGTGCTTTTTATGAAGCTAAGTTCTGCCCTGTGTTCTGTACTTACCTCCCTTGCTTTACTGTCTAAACAGTCCTCCCCTACGGTGAGATTTGATAAACCATTTATCCACATTGTTTCCTCAAGGTCTTTTCTGGAGGTGATTCATTCTTGGGCCTCCCTGGTGACCTAGGAGTTAAGTCTCAGTGCCATCACCTCCACAGCCTGAGTTCAGATCTGATCCTGGCCAGGGAGCTGACCCACATGGCGCGACAGACCTCTCTTGTCTCATCCGCTGCTCCCTCAGCAGTGTATTTCAGTACATCTTCCTGTTCTGTTCCCCACTCTGTCTCTGGTGAATCCTCTCACCCCTTGCACCTCTGGCCTACACCCCAGTTCTTCTGCACAAAAATAAATAAAATCTTTTTGAAAAAAGAAAGAAGTGATTCATTGTCCCTCCCACCCAAATTCAGCTTCCTTTCCCACTTAGGGGGTGCCACCCCCCTCTGACCCTCTCCAGCCCCAGCACCAGACTCGCCTGCAGGAAGAGGGAGGTCCTCTTGGTCGGGTCCCAGTGAAACTCCACCGTGTTTAGCTGTGAGGGCAGCACTTGGGGGTTGAGCACCCCTACTGAGAGTGGCACATCTGCAGGCACAGGGTGGCAAGCAGGGAGCAAAGCTTCTTCCTCCCGCCCCTGGCAGTGTCCCTAAGGGGTCTCCAGCCCCTCCACACTCACCGACGTCCAGGATGCGGTCCCCGGGCCGGCTCCACCTCCACCCGTCCAGCTGCAGCTGCTCCATGCGCTGCAGGCGCCGGTCCCAGAAGACCACTCGGGCCACACTCTGCATGGCAGACGGTGCTGGGCTTTGGGACCCAGGTCCCACAAAGGGGGTAGGCCGCTTCCCCACCGTGTTTCCCACCACTAGGGGGCGCAAGGACAGAGACTCACTAGTCTGTTGTCCATATGCCATTCGTAAGCCGTGACACTGGGGAAGTAATCTGTAAATCCTGAACCTCAGTTTTTTCATCCGAAAAATGGGACAGTTGATCCCTTCCCACTTTCGGTCACTCCAGCCTTTTCCTTTCTTTTCTTTGCAGCACTTACCAATTTGTAGGTCAGTTTGTAATGGCATATAACCTGTACAACTATGTGTTTGTCTCAGTAGAATGCAAGCCCCTGAAAAAGTACAAGCCCCTGAATTCCTAGTTTGTAGAACAGCTTCTAGAAAAGGATGGCAGCCAAATAAGCAATTTTTTTGAGAGAAAGGATCATGTGTGTGAATGATAGTATGCAAATGTATTTCTAAATCCCAGCTCTGCTGCGTACTGGCTCTGTGTCCATGAGAAAGTACTGGACCTCTCTGTGCATGCTTCATCAACAATCCCTACCCACCACTGAGCTGCTGTGAAGGTCAGATTAAAAGATGGACTTCACAGTGATGACCTTGGCTTCTTGTGCAGAAAGACAGGTAAACCCAGCCTTTTCAGGTCCGGGGGGCATGCACCTACCTTCAGCAGTTGGGGGCACTGGGTGGCATTGCCCAGCTTGAGGTTGCAGAGCATCCGAACCTCATAGGACTGGCCTTGGGTGGGGGGGAGGGAGGAGGATTAAGGGGATGTGAGCTTGCTCACAGGCCCCTTCCCTTCCCCCGCTCAGCGTACCCTGATTCAGGTAGGTGAGGCTCTCCTCCTGCCTTCTCGCTGCGGGGGAGGCGGCTGCACAGAGCACATACTGGAAGGAGGGGCAGGGCGGCTCCCTGCTGGGGACAGTGGGCAGCTCTTCCTGCTTCAGGTAGGGCAAGGGCGAGGAGTCCCTGCTGAGGAAAGACGAGCACTTGGGCTTCTGCCCTGCCCACCCCTCCTCTGAGGGGCTCTGACCTACGCCACATCCACCCGCTAGGGAGCCTGTCTCCTACAGCAGGGGCCCCAGCAGTACCCAGGGACTAAGGGGCTCCCCTTCAGTTCCTCTGGCCTCCAGGACCTTAAGAGGAGACCTCTCTCAAGGTGCAAGCTCAGACACTGCCTGTATTTGCCAGCAACTGCTCATCTACAACCTCAGGGCTTGCCTGATACCCACTAAATGCTCCCCAAAATGTCCTGCATGGGTGAATAGTCAGGGTCCTTTGAGATGTTCCAGGACCGAGTAAACTCCTGGTACATTTTGCCACTTCCCCACTCCAAAGGAAGCCAAGACCAGTGAGGCCACCCCCTAGGCTTGAAACAGATGACCCTGCCTTGTCCACCCCAACTCAGAGGAGGGTCTTCTTGGGAAAGCAGGCAAGGGATGTAGCCCTTACCTGAGCAGGCTGCTTGGAGACCCGGGGCACAGTTCCGCAGGACTGGGCCACAGGTGCTCTGCTTGGTTATGCCAAAACAGCATCTCTGAAGGGAGCAGGGCCCACCGTGTGGGTGGCAGAGCTTAGCACTGGACTGGGCTGGACTCACTGGGCCACCACTGGCCTCAGCCTTTATACACAGAAGCCTGCCCACAAAAGGGTGGGGCAAGACC
Organism: Scalopus aquaticus; assembly: GCA_004024925.1. Lineage (NCBI taxonomy): Eukaryota > Metazoa > Chordata > Mammalia > Eulipotyphla > Talpidae > Scalopus > Scalopus aquaticus. Next base: position 133,829 of record PVIJ01002419.1, on the reverse strand, counting down.
TGGCACCTCTTATTGGCTGAGCACCCAGGGCTCTGGAAACCTTGGGGTCTGTTAGGCAGCCCAAGCTGGGGTGGATGGTGTCAAGAAATGTGTCCCCAGGACTTCCCATCAGTTATGAACTTGAAGGGGAGATAGCAGCGCAACAAAGTGACAACAAAGTGAGGGATGGACAGCTACCCCCCCGCCCCCCCGCCCACATTGTGATGGCAGGCACCTGTCCTTTCCGCTGGGGGCTGCCTGCTTAGGGCACTGGAGTTTACAGAACAGAGTTGAGCTTGCTGTGGAAACAACCCAGGGGGAGCTACTATGGGGGAGAGAGCCCTTGGGGAGACTGGGGCCTTAGAAAGAGAGGAGGTCCAGCAGTAGGGCTGCTGTTTTTGCCCCTCCTCTGCCCTGGGGCATGGGGCCCAGCTGTATTTATGGACAAATACAGTCTGCCTGGGGGAGGGCTTCCTTCCCCAAACTCAGCACCTGTTGTCACCATACACAGACAGCCCCAGCCCCCTGCTCCGCAGCCCCACTGCTGTGTTTGCTATAAACAGAATAAGACCTTGCAGAGAGCAGAGCCCTAAAGACTTGACCTGACCACGTGTGACCGTAGCTACCCAGGCTTCATGATTCTGGGGCCTTGTCTAGGGAAAGGTTACCCCAAACACACCAGGCAGGGCACCTGGCCTTGTCCAGTGGCTGCTTTTCTCCTCCTATGAGGCCAGACAAATGAAAGTGAGGAGCAAAGGGAGGAACCTTGAGGGAATGGGAACAGTCCAGCCAGCAGGGGCCAAGTCCCCAGGACGCCAAGAACCCACCTGTCACCCAAAGTTTGATTTAAAACCTGGAGATACCCAGGGAGCACTCCAAGATCTGGCAGAGCACGATCCCAGGAAAGACAGGGGAGGGGAAAACAGGAGGAGTCCTGGGGGGTTTGGCCCTGGCCAGGAGGACTAGGGTGTCAGCAGTAACTATGGGACTGAGGAGATGAGTAGGCAGGGAGTAGGAAAGGTGGAGACTGTGTGGGCCCCTCCGAGGATACCGCAGGAGCGGGTCAGGACTCCCACTCCTAAACCCAGCCCCCACCTGCTTCCCCTTCCACAGCTGAGCCTTCCTGCTTCCTCTGGAGTCGGTTCTTCCCCTGCTCACGGCTACTGGCCCCTTCCGCCCATCTCAAAGTCTCTGGGCTTCTGTCCCCATGCAGATGCTGCTGTCGCTAGTTTTCCTTGACTCTAAGGAGAAAGGCTGGGATGGAGGGAGGTGGACCCTGGCCCCTAGCAGTCCTGCCCAGCTCTTTCCCTGTGCCCTGGTGTAGGGCAGACGAAGGAGGCATCAGGTTTTTCTGCCCTACTGCCATTAGATTTTTTGATGGGCACCTGCAGTCCTGCGCGTGTGCCTGGCGCTGGCGTGCGCGTGCATGAGTGGGCGCACCTGGGCCTGGAGAGACGCTCCATAAGGGCGGCGTCACAGAAGCGAGGAGCAGCTCGAGCTCCAGGCAGCAGCGGCGAGGCGGCGGCAGAGAACAGAGCTCCAGAGCAGAGGACCGTGTGGCCGAGAGCGGCGGAGCGCAGGGAGGGGCGGCACCAAATCAGCTAATGAGTCTGCTTGAACCCATGATGAACCTGCCGGTCTGGGATGGTTGCTGCGCACCTGGGGTCAGGCGAGGTGCAGGGACTGCACAGCTCAACCGCCTGAGAGGTGCGAGGTTAGGAAACTTCTGCTGTAGCCCCCCCCCACTCTCAGAGGAGACTCGAGGAACAGGCAAAACCTCCAGCCACTCCTGACTTTTCTGAACCTTCCTTCCTCATCTATAAAATGGAACAAGGCCTCCTCCTCCCCTTCAGTGAGGCAGTGAGGACTGCAGGGAATTTGTGGGGTCGCGTCTCATTCCAGCTTTTTTTTTTTTTTTAAAGATTTATTTTATTTATACATACAAGCTGGGGTACAGGCCAGAGGCGTGGGGCGGCGAGAGGGTTCACCAGAGACAGAGCGGGTAGCAGAACAGGCAGATCAGAAATACACTGCTGAGGGGAGCAGCGGGCAAGGCAGGGGAGGTCTGCCGTGCCATGTGGGATTCTCCCCGGCTGGGCGTCGAACTCGCGTCACCGTGGCCGACAGCTCCACAGCGCAGCGTTTAACCACTGCGCCACCGGGGAGGCCCTCATTCCAGCTTTTACTGCTCGTGAGCGTCACCGAAGACGCCGTGCCCCTCCCAGTCCGGGGGGGGGGGGGCGGAGACACGACCACTCCAGACTCGAACTCACATGCAGGTCATTTCTGGGGCATTTTTTTTTAATGGATTTTTTTCCCCACCCAAAATTCTCATTTTCTAGGCCATGGCATGCATAAGCCAATCCTAACAATAGCCACTGGGGCTCCCTAAGCCAAGGAAGGAACGTTGTTATCTGTAAAAATTGCTGTGAAAGAACAATTCGGTGTCCTCCTCTAGCCAAAATGGTTTGTTTTCCATCCTCGGGCAACATTACAACCTGGAGAGCTGGAGGGCGATGTCTAGCCCTCCCCCAAAGGAAAGAAGTGTTTCTCGCATTCATTTACAAAACGGGATCGGCGGCCCTGAGTGCTCCGTGAGTCTGCGGCGCACACGAGGCACCCGGGGAAGGCGTTTTCCTCCCAGCAGCGAGACGTCTCAGGCGCCCTGGGCTGGGCGCGGGCACCGCGCTCACAGCGCCCTCTAGCGTTAGGCGGTGTGCGGGCCTAACCGCGAGCTCCCGTCCTTCTGCCTTTTTTTTTTTTTTTTTTTTTTTTTTAAGATTTATTTATGCAGGGCCTCCCTGGTGGCGCAGCGGTTGAGCGGTGCGCTGTGGAGCTGTCTGCCGCACCGGATGCGAGTTCGACCCTGGGCAGCGGAGAGTCCCACGTGGCGCGGCAGACCTCTCCTGCCTCGCCCGCTGCTCCTCTCAGCAGTGTGTTTCTGATCTGCCTGTTCTGCTCCCCACTCTGTCTCTGGTGAACCCTCTCGCCGCCCCACGCCTCCAGCCTGTACCCCAACTTGTATGTATAAATAAATAAATCTTAAAAAATGTATATTTATTTATGCATGTAAGAATTGGAGTGGAGGCCAGAGGTGTGGGGTGGTGAGAGGATTCACGAGAGACAGAGTGGGGAGTGGGACAGGAGGATCCACTGAAGTATCCTGCTGAGGGGAGCAGTGGGGGAGGCAGGAGAGGTCTGCTGCACCATGTTGAAATCTCCCTGTCCGGGGCTCGAACTTGTGCTGCAGTGGCTGCTGATAGCTTCATAGTGCTGAGACTTAACGGTTTCGCCACCAGGGAGGCCCTCCTGTCCTTCCACTTCCGAGGGTCCCCCAGCACCAAAAGCTCCCCCTGCCCCCACCCCAAGGTGTCCTCCTCCAGCTCCAAGTTTCTTAACCTTTCCTGCAATCCAGTCATTTGGCACTTATGTCCCCCATTTCCTGCCTCTGTCCTTCCCCAGATTCCTTCGTAGCAGTCATCTAGTGGTGCAGCTTGTTTCTTTGTGTACTGTGTTTTCTCTTCAAGTGTGGAACACCCCCTATTCCCTTACCCTCACCCCCACCCCCACACACAATGGAACTCTCAAGTGTAGGTAGTGTTCCACAAGGGCAAGTTGTTTTTCTTAAAAGATTTATTCATTTATGCATACAAGTTGGGGTGGAGGCCAGAGGTGTGGGGTGGTGCGAGGATTCACCGGAATCTCCCTGGCCTGGTGTGGAACCGGTGGCTGCTGATAGCTTCATAGTGCACCACCAGGGAGGCCAAAGCAAGTCTTTCAATAATACCGCAAGGGTCTCCAGCCGGGTGAGTGGAGTTTGATAGTAATCCTTGCTAAAAGTACAAAATCATTTTTTTAAAAAAAAAATAGAAAGTGGAAGTTCTGTAAAAGTATGGACTAAGAGAGGTATACCAGTGTCAGGGTTAGGAGTAGCGACAGACTCTGAGTTCAAGTGCTGCTGTGTGTGTTTGGACAAGTAACTTGACCGTTATGAGCCTCACACTACAATTTTAAAAACAGGCTGCTCTCCTCCCTGCCTGCCTGTGACTATGCAGGTGTCTTCCTTTTCCCCTCTCTCCTTTTCCCAATAAACCTGTCCTTTAAAAATGTAAAATAATAATAAATTTGAAAAAATTAAAAGGGGGTGATGAGAGCCTCTATCCCATAGGGCTAGAGTAAAAATGACCAATAAATGAGATTATTATTGGGCCCTTAGTAAGTGTGGGTGTGTTTTTCTCCATGTATCCTTTGTGCCTAGAACATAATGGATTTATTGATTTAACACTTAAAGGTACAGGTTTATTTATATAATGCTTATAAGTAGAGAGTCTGTTTATTTAAGAAACAGTTCTTCAATACTCAGTATGACTTCAGAGTTTACCTTATGAGATAGATGGGATTTTTTTCCCCTCTACTATTGTATTATAGCCTCCCATTCTACAGATGGGGAGTCTGAGGCCCAGGGAGGTTAAGTGACTAGTTCAAGGTCACACAGAGGAGACAAAATCAGGGTTTGAAGCCAGGTTATCTGAGTCGCAGTCCTGCTCTTAATTATTGTACTATGCCCCAGTCTGCCTGATTAATATTCAAGGAATTTAAAAATGATTCTCCAGGCAGCATTCCAACCTAGAGAGCAGGAGAATAAGGTCTACCCGTCCCCAAAAGAAAAAGGCTGAAAGGGGAAGCATTCCTCATTCGTGCATTCATTCAATAGCTCCCAAAAAGGCATCAGACCCAGGATGCTGGATTCCGCTGACGGCAGTGGCCTCAGGCCTTTCTGCAAAATGGGAACAAAATACTTTCCGTTGCACTTCTGGGCTGTTAGCCCTGAGGATGAGTAATATGAATGATATTGGCTGGGCTGCTGAGGTTTTGACCAACGTGGGGACTAGAGATGGCGCAGAAGGGGCAGGGAAGGGTTGGTGGTCTCATCAGCCGTGCCTGTGATGGGGTCCTGCTTGACTCGGGGTCCCCTTGGGATGAGCAGCACATGGAGGCTGCAGCAGGGAGGGAAATTCAGCGCAGGCAGTTGAGGCAGCTTGCTGAGGATTTGGGGCTGTGTGATGGGGAGGAGACCCAGACCCCGCACATCACAACACCCAATGAGATGGTACAGTCCCTTTTACAGACGAGAAACGGGGGCCTCCCTGGTGGCACAAGGGGTTAAGTCTCAGCCTATGAAGCTATCCGCAGCCACTGCAGCACGAGTTCGATCCCCGGCCAGGGAGATTCCCACATGGCACAGCAGACCTCTCCTGCCTCGCCCGCTGCTCCCCTCAGCAGTGTACTTCAGTCAACCCACCTCTTCTGTCCCCCACTCTATCTCTGGTGAATCCTTTCACCATCCCACACCTCTGGCCTGCACCCCAGCTCTTGTACGTATAAATAAATCTCTAAAAACAACAACAAAAAACAGAGGGAAGCAGCTTGTCAAAGGTCATAGCTAGTCAGGAGTGGGATGGAGCCTGAACGACCTCACTGCTCTGCACATCTGCTGCCCACCCAGGTCTCAGGCCAAGCCAGAGGACTCTGTCCTCTCCATTCCTGCAGCAAAACCAGAGTTTCCTAAAAGTCTGCTACTCTGGTCCCTGTTTTCAACTTGCTGATCTTGGGAGCCAAAGAGATCTTCCTAAGACATGGGAATGGCCTTAATCTGCTCCAGGCAGCACTGCCCTGCCTCCCATTGCTCTCAGCACTGTCTTGCACTGGGGGACGAGGCTCCTGTGCCACCATGGCCATCTTCCAGGACATTGGTGACACACAATAGTTAGCACTTAAAATCACTTCTTTGATAGGAAAATCAGTCTGGATATTCTTTTTTTTTATGCATAAAGAACTGGGGTGTAGGCCAGAGGAGCAAGGGGTGAGAGTATTCACCAGAGACAGAGTGGGGAGCAGAACAGGCGGATCCACTGAAATCCACTGCTGAAGGGAGCAGTGGGTGAGACAGGAGAGGTCTGCTGCACCATGTGGGTCAGCTCTATGGCTGGGGATTGAACTCATGCCATAGTGGCTGGCAATAGCTTGATAGCACTGAGACTTTAAAAAAAAAATTTTAATACAAAATAATGTAAATGATATAAATACAAAATAAATTTAAAAATATTTATTTTAATTTATTTTTGCATACAAGAACTGGGGTCTAGGCCAGACGTGCAAGGGGTAGAGGATTCCCCAGAGACAGAGTGGGGAGCAGAACAGGTGGATCCACTGGAATACACTGAGGGAGACAGGAGAGGTCTGCTGCGCCACGTGGGAATCTCCCTGGCCAGAGATTGAACTCGTGCTGCAGTGGCTGGTGATAGCTTGATGGCGCTGAGATTTTAACCCCTGTGCCACCAGGGAGGCCCTGGATATTCTTCTTTATATTTTTTTTCGCATGGGTATTTTTGAGTCAAATTGAGACTTGCACAAACATTTACTATAGAGCCTTCCAGGAACACCCAGCTTCTTGGCCCAGCCTTCAAGGCCTTTTGTCCACTTTTTCTGTCTTTCAGTCTCTCCCCTCCCCTTGCTTACCTGAAGCTTTCAGAACAGACTGTTCTGTTTTGCACCTCTATGCCTTTGCCCAGGCTATTCCCTCCGCCTGGAGTACTCTGGCCCCTCCTCCTCCCAGTCCACATGGTGGCCTCTGTCAGTGAGGAACCCACCTCTCCTGTCCTACTGCTTCCGACTCCCCAGGTCAGCTCAGAGAGACCCTCTGCAGGGCTGCATTTTCTGGGTCAGGGGTCACAGGAAGGACTCCAGCAAGGGAAGGATCAGGAGCTCTCGGTGTTCAGAGCCACGCAGGTACTTACTAAAGAGCTCATGGCTTCCAGGTCTCAAATTTAGACCCTCAAAGGCCTGACTTCCACGCCCCTGCCTGAGGGACATCTGCTGCTTTCTGTGCAGCCTGCAGGGGCCACTGTGGGCTGGGGCTGGCCCAGTTACCCTCTTGCTTCAGTCAGTTAGAAAACCTCCCTGGGAGGGCCTCCCTGGTGGCGCAGCGGTTGAGCGCTGCGCTGTGGAGCTGTTGGCGGCGAGTTCGAGTTCGATGATGCCCGGCCGGGGAGAATCCCACATGGTGCGGCAGACCTCTCCTGCCTCGCCCGCTGCTCCCCTCAGCAGTGTGTTTCTGATCTGCCTGTTCTGCTCCCCGCTCTGTCTCTGGTGAGCCCTCTCGCCGCCCCACGCCTCTGGCTTGTACCCCAGCTTGTATGTATAAATAACTAAATCTTAAAAAAAAAAAGAAAACCTCCCTGGGAAGAGCGACCCAGCTGATCCGGAGGGAAGAGTCACGGGCTCCATCCTCCCAACCTTAACGCCTTGGCCTCATGCTTCCCCCAGGCGGTGGGGCGGGTCCCCCTCACCTCCAGCACCTGATGCAGTCGCTGCCAGTCTTCATCCTCCCTCTTTGCCACCAGCTCTCAGCAGCAGCCTGCCCAGTCTGCCCAGGGACCCTCTCCAGCAAAAGCTCCTTCATCAGAGTTTGGTGCTCTCAGTACTCACCTCTCAAAAATTTAACGCCTGATAACACCCCTCCTATCCACTGGGGTCCGCCCCCGACTCACTCCGAAGTGATGGTGTTGCTGTTACCTTGGCAGCAGATGTTTAGTGAGGGGTGGGGGGAATGAACTAGAGGAAGAAAGCCATGACTTCAGGACAGCAGGAGAGGCCTGAGCAATAAGGGTAGGCAATATGGCGCAGGGCCTGGGAGAGGCGACCAGGGGCTACGGCTACACCCCTGCCACCAGCACCCCCACCACACACTGCACAGGTCTGTCATCAGCCCTTGCAGGGTAAGTGAGTTGGCCAGGCTTTTACGCCGCTAGCCTCTGTGGTTATCACCTGCGGCCTTGAACGCAGAAGGGGTTGGGAGCATGGGCCTGAAGCGCGCATGCCTTATGATGGACACCTGGACATGCGTAAGTGTGCACACCTGAGCCAGGAGGCTGAGGCTGGAAGGCGGCATCACTCGGAGACAGGAAGAACGGCGACAGCAGAGTGGCTCCGAGAAGACAAGACTGTGGAAAGGCAAGACCACGAGCAAACGCCCAAGAGAGCCCAGAGAAAGGGTAAAGATTCTCTAGGGTCTGGAGGCCTGCCAGCCTCTTGGCCTACCTGGACTCCCTGCCTTGCCGGCTTGCGGGCTTACCCCACAGCAGTTGGCATAGAAAGACCATAACGCCTAAAAAGCCTCTGAGGGCCCCAGGTCTCTCCTTTGTCCATCTGCCCAAAAAAACAATAGGGAACCTGCCCTGTGCCTGCTGCCCCTACAGCCCTGTATCCCCAACCTCAAGGAGAAAAGAATGGACTGGAAGATAATGTCTTCCTGGAAAAAGGTTTTCTTCACTGAGGAAGGGCCAGCCCCAAACCCATTTCCCTCTGGTAAGAACAGGTCTTCTGGAAAGCTTTGCGGGGGTTGGGGTGAAGGATTGCATGCACCGGAGCCCGTGTTGTTCTCAAGGGAGCCTGGGGCACGGAGAGAAGGAACAGCTCACCCAGGGTTAGGGACAGTGCCACAGGCAGTAGGAGGGCGGCTGTATGCCACTTCCCGGGCTCAGGGGCTGGCGGCAGCAGGATGTGGAGGGCCCTCCCCCAGCCCTTGGGGACCTGGCTGTCCCAGATGCCACAGTCGGGAAGTATGTTGGGCACTTGCGTAAGAGCCATCCGTATTTCCATAAAATCTTAATTACCGATGCCTGCCAGGGGTCTTAGCTCATTAGAGCGGCATCTGCCTCTGGGGCCCAGGTGGGCTGGTTAGGAAAAGTATAGGAGACTGGATGAGGCCAGGCCGCTCACTGTGTTCTGGCCCTGCCAGTCTGGCCCTTTGCCTCTCCCCAGGTGAGAGATAAGAAGCCAGACCTGGCCTCAACCATGATGACCCCCAGGATCCCCGATCCTACAGCTGGAGGGAAGGGCAACCACTCCTGCCTTCAGCTTGGGCAGTCCTTGGCAACCCCTGGGGACAGAGGTCACAGAGGGACGGGCTTGACTGAAAGGGTTTATGGGAGAAAATCAGTCATTCCTGATGGAAGGAGGAGTCCCTCGATGCAGACTCTCAAACCCCCAGACTAGAGCGGCCCTGGGGCTACTTCAGGTCTGTGGTTCTTAATCTCAAAGATATTAGATTCTTTAAGGAGCAAATGAAAGCCCTGGGCTCTCCTCTCGAAAATTCTCCAAAATTTTACACACTTTCAAGGGGTTCATGAACCCCCTAGAGCTTACCTGCAAGCCCAAGGGTAAGCATCCATGATCACCATCACCTGTTATGCCCTTACAGTGATTACACATGTCAACTCCTCTAGTCCTTAGTGAGGGATATACTATTGTTGCCCCCATTTTAATCTAACTCCCTGTTTCAACCTAGCCTGGTCCAATTATGCCAATCTTAAAGAAAAAAACAAAGTCCCTCCAGAGATGGACATCACACTGTAGGCGGGCATGATGGCCACTAACTCTGCTATAGCACTTTGGCCCTAGCTCTGCCCACCCCTCACTTCTGCCCTCTGAATCTGAGATGGGGCAATGTTCTCCTACTCCAGGAGAAGCTAGCCAGGCTGCTTCTGCCCTGCCCCTGAGCCACTGCAGTGGGAGTTGTCCACGCTGAGAGAAATGACTCAGACTTAGTTGGTGAAAGATGCTGGAATCACAAAGACTGCAGGCCAGAGAGGACATCCAGAGGTCATGGGACCCAGCCCCCGCCTCCTCACAGCTGCATCCAGCTCAGGCTTCTGATGTCTAGGCCATGTGGGCCCAGGGTGCACCAACTTCCCTGACTTACCTTGGACACTGGCACCACTGGTTCCCCTGGGAATTCTTCCCAGTGTCTTGTCAGAATCTCCTACTGGCCCCCATGGAATAATAGGCTCCAACAGCAGAGGGAAGTGAGGGAGGAAAGCTCTTTCTTCTTTCTGCCTCAGGGAAAACACTGGGAAGGGATAAATCTCTCTGAAGAAAGGGGGGAAAGGAGAAAATGAACTTTCCCTGCCAGTTTTCCCTGGACTAAGCAGCAAACTGCACTGCCTCATTCATTCTCCTCACAGTGAGGTGAATCTCCATTTTGCGGAGGAAGAATTCAAGACTCCAGAAGGTTTAGTTGCCTGTCCAAGGTCACACAGTTAGTTAGAGTTGAACCCAGAGCCCCTGCTCCTTGGGGGAAAACAGGGGTACCCCCCAAGGAGTCTCCAAACACAGAAACCCCTTGTTCTCCAAACATCCCTAAGTCTGAGTTGCCCTGGGTGGGGGGGTTGAGGGGGTTGGGGGTGATCACACTGATGGGGCAAGAGGGAGGAAGGTTGCCCTCAGAATGGAATGGGAGCAGGCTGGCAATGAACGGGCCTTTGGAGACATGTTTTTTTGTTTGTTTGTTTTTTAAAGATATATTTATGCATAAAAGAGCTGGGGTATAGGTGGGGAGGGGTGAGAGGATTCACCAGAGACAGAGTGGGGAGCAGAACAGCCAGATCTACCGAAGTACACTGCTGAGGGGAGCAGGGGGCAAGGCAGGAGAGGTCTGCTGCGCCATGTGGGAAGCTCCCTGGCTGGGGATCAAACTCGTGCTGGGGCTGTGGATAGCTTCATAGTGCTGAGACTTAACTCCTTGCGCCACCAGGCAGGCCCCTGGAGAAATGGGTTTGAGGGTTGAAGCCAGATTCTAGTGAAGCCCCCTTCAGGAAAGCTAGCAGTCAGAGTGCATGGCTGCAGTGGTTGGATCTGGAGGGGGAGACGACCAAGCCCCCACAACCACAAATGCTTACGTCTGCCCTTGCCCTACTTCTGCCACTGGCAAATAAATCTCTATTCCTGGACACCGTAACCTGAGCAGTGCTCCGAGGGTGAGCTCATCCTTGCGAGGCAGAGATTGCGTGAATGGCTCTGTGCATGGGCAGGCTGGGAAGGGGGACACAATGTCAGCCCCAGTCCTCCAGGGATGGCAGAAGGGCAGGAGGACCTTCTCGAGAGCCACACCCTCCTCATCTCATCAACCACAACAGAGAAACCCCTGGAAGAGGGGAATTTAGACCTAGAAGTCTCTCCTCTCAGACCCAGGAAAGCATTCTTTCAACCCCTAACCTACCTCTCCTTTCTTGGATAGACCAAGATATGTAGTTGCACCTTTTGGTCAGGGCCTGAAGGAGCAGGACTGGAGGTGAGGGAGGGGGGCTTGGGAAAGAGCAGGTAAGCAATATGCACCTTCAGACCAGGTGGACAAGAGGGCCCTTTGGAGGTCCCCTCTCCCTCTCCCCAACCTCCAACCTAACTCCATTTGTGGTAGGGTCTTTAGGAGGAGGTGGTATCAGGGAGCGAGGACCTCGGATATGGGGACTGAGGCTCCTTTTCTGCTGAAGTCCAAACACCAGAATACAATTGTACTTTCCATCCACAAAGGAGGAATTGTCAGGCTTGGCCTCTGACACATGGTGATAAGTTATCCCTTCTCTGCTTGAGGAAACCCCTATCCCAGAGTCCAAGGATGTGTGGAGAGTCTCTCGGGGCAAAGGGACATGCAGTTAATGGAGCGCAAGCGTCCCCATTCTTTCTCCACGAACGTTGAGCATCTTTGGTCCTTATCTGTAAGTCCTAACTTCCAACTCACTCTCAACTGTACTTCTACAGATCAAGCCATTTCTGTTCCCCCAGCCCCATTTAGACTCTAATACTATATCCCGAGCCTCCCCTCAACCTTGTCATTCCCCTACCCGGAATGATGGGGGTTTTTGGTGTAAAACTGCGGACGCCCCACTTCGCTACGCTCCTAGCCCCTCCCCATCTCGGCGAGCCCCCCCAGGCCCCACCCAGCTTGCCCTCTCGGCCATCGCAGCAACCAATAGCTGAGAAACTCATTTGCATAGCGGCGCGGGGGAGCCGCGGAGCGGAGGGGGAGGGACCAAGCGACCTCCTAAATCAAAGTTGGGAGGCGAGGACTGGGCGGAGGGGCCACCGGGTGCCGGGCTGGGGCCGGCGGGGGGGACGGGGAGGAGGATGGGGGGCGGGCGCAAAGGACGGTGGAGCCGGCCGCCGGACACCCACAGCTCCATCGCTCCCTCCCTCGGCTCATCCTCGCGTCCCCACTTCCCTCCTCCCCTCGCTGCGAGCAGCATCCTCTGCAGACCCTCGGTTCTCACTCCCGGGGTCGTCCCGCTCCCGCGGCTTGGTGTAATTACATTCCCCTCACCGGCCAAGCCCGGAACTTTTCCCCACCCGCGTCCAGGAGAGGGAGGTTGCTTTGCCTGGGGGCGTTCTCCTGGGATTCATTGGGGGGCAGTCTCTGGAGAAGGGCTTCAGGGTCCCGGAGAAACGCCGGTCTCCCACAGCCTACCCTAGAGGGCCAGCCGTCGGGTCTCGGCACCCTCTCTCCCCCTCTCCCCTAAACATGACCGAAATGAGCGAGAAGGAGAACGAACCGGATGACGCGGCCACCCACAGCCCCCCGGAGACCGTCTCTGCCCTCCAGGAAACCAAGGTAACTCGGGGGGCGGAGGGGCGAGGCCTGGACCTCCGCCCAGTGAGCCCCTGACCCTGGAGCCCTCCTCTTGATGTGGTGGCCTCTGTGGGCTCGGGTGCCCCAGGGTCACGGTAGCGGGATCCACGTGATCCTAAGGTTCCGTGCGGCGACCCGGGGGGCAGTGAGTTCGTCACGAGGGGCCACAGGGCGCCCCCATCGCACAGGCACGACACGCCCTAGCGCGCGTGACGAGCGGACGCGCTACCGCGACCCTCCAGGGAGGTTGTAACCCGGCTTTGTTGGAGGGAATCGGCGCAGCGAAGGCGGAGGGAGTGTGTAGCGGTGTGTAGCGGGTGTGGGTCGGTGTACGCGCCCGTGTGTGCGTGCGAGACGCGCCCCTCCCGCGTCCGCCGGGTCTGTGTCTGTAGCTCCTCGCCTGTGTCTCTCCGAATGTGTCTCCACAATCTGTTTGTCTCTGTCTTGATGTCTCTCTGCGTGCATCTCTCCCCGATTCTCGGCGTCTCTAAGTGTTTATCTCGGAATCTCCGGCTGTCTCTCGGACCCGCCGCAGTCCTGCATTCCCCCGCCTCCCCAGCGGGCTCGGCTCGGGGACGTGAGGCCGCGGCTGGGGGTGCGCAGCTTTTGAGTTCGCGCCGGGGGCTGCGGTAGCGCGGTCCATCGCAGGCAGCGGACTGTTGCTGCGGCTCCGAAACAGAAAGACAGGGAGCCCCACCCCCCACCCTGGGAGCGGGACAGAGCGCGAGGTGAGGGGTGGGAGGGACCGGGTAAAAGCAAAAAGAGGAGCCATCATCATTAATGAATGTCATAATTAACCCTAATTATGTATGATTGTTACTCCTGAGGGAGTCACAATGAATAAATTATTCCCCTGTGAAGGCAGGCGGAGCCCAGACTCCTGGCTCTGAGTGGGGTGAGGGGAGGCCACCGCTCACATTCAACCCAACCCCTCTGATTTGTCTGCTCCCACCCCAAGTTCTAGGTGCTCAGGACTGACCGGCTAGAAGTTTTTCGTGAGGCAAACTCAAAGGGCCTGGGGCTGGGGCAAGAAGGGGCTGTGTTAAGGGTGCTCCCAGACTCCAGGCCAAGATCTTTTTCTTGCTCCCGTCCACCCTGGTATTTTGTTTCCATCCAGCTCCTGTTATCCAGATGGGGCTGGGGGGTGGGCAGTGAGAACCAGAAGTGGGTGGGGTCTCTGACGTCCCCTGGTGTCACTAACTCATCTATAGCACTTTTCCATGCCCTTCTTCATCCTCACTCCATTTTGACCATTCCCCTCCCCCAGGAGATGAGATTAATTCAAGGTCAAGGTCATCTGGGAGCAACCAGGGGCAGGTGAGGAGGACCAGGGTGGGGGTTGATTCAGGCACCCCTGATAGCTCCCCACCTCTGCACCAGAGGGACTCAATGGATCACACTTGACTTTCTGCTGCCCCCTTCTGAGATGAGACTCTGGCCCCTTGGGCTACAGAGTTAACTCCCCCTTAGAGAGCCAAGACTCTACTGGGAAAGGAATGAAATGGTTTGAATGGGTGGAAATTGCTTGGAGTCTTTGTGCAGCTTCTTCCAAGCAAAGGGTCCCATCCTGAGTTCCAATGCCTCTGACCGCCTCAGCTGCCTTCTAGTCACCCTAGACTGAGATACACAACACCTCTGCTTGCTTCCCAAGGACTTGGGGCTCCCTAAGGACTTGGGGGTCTCCCAGGCCCTCCCTTGCTTCCTATACCCAGGTCTGGCTACTAGTCCCCCTCCTTAAGAGGAGGCAGAAGTGCTGGCAGGAGCTCTGGGCAGTGCTGCCTCAGCAAAGTAGCAGGCTGCCAGCTCAGCTGTGTGGGGAGGGGGAGGTCTGTGTCTCCCTCCTCCCAGCCCAAGGACCCTCCGATGCCCTCCCCATGGGTCTCAGCCCAGGAGATCCAAGGAGCAGGGGGAAGGGGGGATACACATCACCAGGGTGCCCTGTGCCAAGCCATTGGAACCCTGTCCCCTTGCCCCCCTCCCCACACCCCAGCCTTGTAAAGGACTCAGTCAGTAATAACCACACAAGGCCGACTGTGGGTCTGGAAGGGGCAGTACAGGGGAGGGCTGAGATGCATAGAGAATTCAGGGCCCTTTCCAGTTTCCTTCCATTCCCCACTTCATCCTGTTCCAAAGATGTCTGTCTCCAGACCCCCGAGTATGGGGATGGGGGAGAGGGGTGTGCTTACTGGCCACCATCTGGAGGCAAGTGCAAACAGGGGGTTGGCACCCATCACATAGTGTAGCCAGGCTTCACGTTTTCCAGGCCTATCCCTCAGCATTTGGGGCCCCTAGACGTTTCTTGGCAACCCAAGTCCAGCCTTCTGCTCACCACCCTAAGGTTGGGTATCTCCCATGCACCCAAGCTGCTCAGTGGCCCTTCTCACATCGACATTGCCATCTCGGGGTCCCCATTCTATCCCACCATACCTAGTCTTCTATTGCTCCCTTTGGTGCCATTCTTGGGAAGACCCTGCTGTGCCAGCTCTGCCATGGCCGCAAATGACCAAGAGCAGCCTGCTGCCCTGTCGGGCATGTGCCACATCCGCCACCACCCACTGCAGCTGGCCTGTGCCCTTTCAGAAGCTAGCAGGCAGTGAGGAGGTGCTGAGGGAAACGGAGGAAAGAAAGGACATCCAGGATGTGGGCAGGTGGGCCAGGCCCCGCCTCTGGGAGGGGATTCAGAAGACACAGCTGGTGGTCCAGGCCTGAAGCCAGACCAGCTCCTGCTACATGAGACAACCAGGATCCATGTGGGCCAGCTTGCCAGAGCACATGGCAACTTCTCCCCAGGCCAGGGAATGGGTCCAGGAATAGTAGGGGCACCAAAAGGATAGCAGGGGTGGGGGGAGCTGGGGAAAGGTCCTCTTTGGGAATGAGGAGTCGGAGAGATGGGAATACCTGGCCAGCCAAGTCTAAATGAGGTTTGGGTGGCCAAGCTAAATGTCCGGAGGGGGCAGGCGTGGAGTCATTTAGCAAGTGCCTCCAGCTGTAGTCCTTGACATCTGCCAGTCACCCCAGATGGCATGTTATTCCTTCCCACTTCTCCACCCTCCTGGGATCTGGGGCTCACAGTGAGAAGAGTTGGGGCTGCCCTGGTGCTGGGGAACATTCTGTTCCAGAGGCCTTTAGTGCCTCTGGCGCTGAGGCCAGGGGGGCCAGGAAAGGGCACAGTCTGGAGAGTGGGGAGGTTTGAAATCTCACCCTGTGAGAATTATGGAAATAATGGCCTGGGGGGCAGGGAGTGACATAATTGATGTCTTCAAATATTTGAAGGACTGATGTGTGTAAGAAGGGGTCACCTTTTCTGGAACCAAGGGAAGCACAAGGACCGACAGGCAGAAATTGCAGGGACGCAGGTTTCAGCTCCATATAGAGAAGCACTTTCCAGCTAGTGCAGCTGCCCAAAGATGGAGAGATGGCCCCAGGGAGGGTGTGCTTCTGGTCACAGGAGGCGACCCAAAGTCAGGTAGCCACGCTTCGGGGATGTGACCAGGGCATGCTGGGGGTGGCACAGGATGAGGGGACTGCTCGAGGTGTTCAGTCTTTCACGTCCCTTCTAATCCTCACTTGTGTGACTGACCTGGTGGACAAGCCCAGGGCACAGCTGAGGGCCAAGGCAGGCCCAGGGCAGCAAGCTGCTCTGGGTTATTTGGGCTCAGTAGTCAGAGCCGCTGGTTCAGTTTCCGGCTCTGCTACTTACCGACTGAGGACACATGATCAGTAAGTGACACAACCCCATGAGACTCAGTTTCTCATCTGAAAAGTGGGACAGTAATGGTCCCCCTTTCGGGGGTACACCTGGATAATGAGATGCTGCTGATCAGGCTAGCTCATAGCAGCTCAATTCCAGGACTCTGGCAAGGACCGCCCCTTGCTGTAGCTCTGAGTTTGTTTTTGCTTTTTGGACTCAGCCTTGTATTGCTTAGAGAGTCTGCTTCCTTTCTCTTGGATGTGGGGAAACTGAGGCTCAGAAAGAGAGGAAATGACTTGGCTTCAGGCAGGAGGATTTGCCTTGTCCCACCCCTAGCACATTCTGCCAAAGACTTCATGTGCTCTCTGCCCTCTGCCCTCATTCGCTGGGTCCATCAGAGTTCCCAGAACCACCTTCTGCCCATAGAACACATTTGTGTTCCAACTAATCATCCCTCTGGCCCTCCACCTCTGCCCCCAATCCCAGGTGTTGGGCCCCTACCTCTCATATGTGCACGAAGAAGCCCACAGTGCTGTCCAGGAAGCTGCATTTGGAAGGAACTGGGCAACTCAGCCTGCCAGACACCCCAGGGGCCTGGCCTCCCTGCTGGCATACCAGGGCCTGCCCTGTGCCCAAACATCTCTCTCTCTGCTTCTCCCCCCTTCTGGCTCTCTGCTGGACTCCCTGGGGCTGGAGGGGCCACCACTTCATCCCCTTGGCACAAGTGCCAGGCTGACAGCCATGGAACACGAGCCACCCCGGTATGCCAGCTGAGAACCCAGGCCAAGTCTCCCTGCCTGAAGCCAGCCCGTTGATCCTCTTTTTCTATCACCGGTGGAAAGGGTGGGTAGAGGGAAGGGGGCTCTCAGTGCGTGAGCAGAGGGGCAAGCAGAGAGGTTCCCAGAGCTCGCTCTGGGAAGAGTCCGTGAGGGTGTGACCTGGTAGCATTGACCGTGCGCTCCAGGACACGGGCTGCATATGGGGTCCATCTGGGCTTCTAGCCACTTGCTCATTATCTATTCGATAAACCTTGAGTGAGCAGCTATGATGTGTGGAGGCCCCATGGGGGGACTTGAAGCCACCAAGCCTGCCCTCGAGGGGCTCCCAGTCTCCTGTGGGGGTGAGAAGTAAATGAGAACATGGACCTGACTGGCGCTAGAAAGGTGGCGGTAGAGGTGCAGCGGGCCCCAGCGGAGGGAGCGCTTCCACGAGATGGAATTCCAGCACAAGGGAGCTTTCGGCAGGAGGAGGGGTCCCTGGAATCCCTGCCGGGTGGAGGGTGTTCACTGGCTGCAACAGAGAAGAGGACACACCATCAGAGCTCCGGGGCATAAAACACGCCTAGCTCGGGCATCATCACGCCTGGCTGCTGGCGGAAGGCGTGGTAGGAAGGGCAGTTTTGGCCAAGAGGTAGCCTCAGGCAGGGCAGGGCTGTGGCTGTGTCCTAAGGAGCCATGAAATGTTTTTAGCAGGGTCAGAGGTCACCTCCCTAGCAGCTGTATGGAGGGCAGATGGGAACAGACAGATGGACACAGGGGACTGTGGCTCTGAACCAGATGGGGTGTGTTGGGGCCAGAAGGAGGGTAAGACTGGGGAGGTGACAGGTGACTGTAAGGAATGGGCGGAGAGATGTTTTGGAGGGAGACTCATCCCTGAGGGTGAAGATCCTGGATGAACACTCCCTCTCCCAGCCTGTTCAAGCACATAGGTGGAAAACTGGAAGCCCTGAATGTTTTGATTGCCCCCCCCAAATTGTACATCCATACAAGGAAATCCTGTGTAGCCATTAAAAAAAATGATGGGGGGGGAGGGGAGGATAAGGGCACAAAATGGAAGAGAGAGAATACAGGGGACCATGGAGATGGATCACGGGTGAATTGGTGGTGGGCTGCCCAAGGGGAATACAAAATGTAAAAGACATAAATAACAATAAAAAAAAATGATGAGGGCCTCCCTGGTGGCGTAAGGGGTTAAGTCTCAGCATGAGGAAGCTATCAAATGTATCAACCTATCAAAGCTATCAGCACAAGTTCCACCCCCTGCCAGGGAGCTTCCCACATGGCACAGCCACCTCTCCTGTATGGACCACTGCTCCCCTCAGCAGTGTATTTCAGTCAGTCTGCCTGTTCTGCTCCCCACTCTGTCTCTGATCAATCCTCTCACCACCCCCACACCTCTGGCCTACACTCCAGCTCTTGTATGCATAAATAAATAAATCTTTAAAAAATAAAAATGATGAGACTATGTTGTATTTGTTTTCTTTTTTTTTAAGATTTATTAATTTATGCATACAAGATCTGAGGTGTAGGCCAGTGGCGTGGGGTGGTGCGAGGATTCACCAGAGACAGAGAGGGGAGCAACAGAGTGGGGAGCAGGACAGGCGGATCTACTGAAGCACACTGCTGAGGGGAGCAGCAGGTGAGGCAGGAGAGGTCTGCTGCGCCACGTGGGAATCTCCCTGGCTGGGGATTGAACTCTTGGCCCTGGGTTGAACTCATACTGCAGTGGCTGCGGATAGCTTCATAGTGCTGAGACTTAGGCCCCATAGAGACTCTATGTATTTGTATGGATTGATTTCCAAGATTTACTGTTAGTGAAAAAAGCAAGGGGCAGAAAAAATAGAATACTACCATTTTATCAAAGAAGAAAGAAAATAAAACATTTTGAATTTGGGACCTCCCTGATGGCCTAGGGGTTAAGTCTCAGCGCTGTCACTGTGATGGCCTGGCCAGGGAGTGACCCACATGGCGCAGCAGACCTCTCCTGTCTCGCCCGCTGCTCCCTCAGCAGTGTATTTCAGTGGATCTGCCTCTTCTGCTCCCCATTCTGCCTCTGGTGAATCCTCTCTTCCCCCCGACACCTCTGGCCTTCACCCTAGCTCTCCTACACAAAAATAAATAAATAAAATATTTTTAAAAAGAGAGGGAGTGCGCAAGCCCACATTGTTCTAAGTCCTAGATTCAAACAAACATGATATTAGGTTGGTATGTCAAAAAAAATTTTGTTTCTATTCAATTTCACATAAAATTCTAGATTTCTCTTGAAATATTGGAAAGCCTGGCAGCAGTGGGCTGGCCACATGAATAAACCTCAGTTGGCTAGAGGAGACCAGCAGTAGCTGTTCCCTGGCTGTCCAGTTTGCCACAATCCCCACCACTCCTAATTGTATGTCTGTCCAGCCAGAACTTCCCTCACAGAAGTTATCTGCCTGGCTCCTGTAGGTGTCAGGGAATTTTGGAATTTGGTGTCCCCTGTCTCAGCACTTCATTTCACCTCTGGCCCCCACACTGCCTCTGACCTAGGGGATATGGCAGAGGGGAGAGCCCCCGGTGATGCCCATCACAGCCCCGCTTCCCCTCACAGCTCCAGCGGTTCAAGCGTTCGCTTTCCCTCAAGACCATCCTCCGAAGTAAGAGTGTGGAGAACTTCTTCCTTCGCTCGGGCTCTGAGCTCAAGTGCCCCACCGAGGTGCTGCTGACACCCCCAACCCCACTGCCCCCTCCCTCCCCACCACCAGCACCCACAGACAGCCGTCTGCCCACCCCTGCCCCCTCCCCCTGCCCGATCCCACGCCCCCTGGCACCACTCAAGCCAGTGAGGCTGCACAGTTTCCAGGAACACATCTTCAAGCGAGCGAGCCCCTGTGAGCTGTGCCATCAGCTCATTGTGGGTAGGTGCCTGGGCCCCAAGGCGGGAGGGTGGGGCAGGGCCCACCGTGTGTGTGTGTGTGTGTGTGTGTGTGTGTGTGTGTGTGTGTTTAGGGCCCATGCATCTGCTTAACATTGGGCCCTTGCTATTCGGGGCTTCTAATCCAACTGTGCCCCTCACTGTGGGCAGACGAGTGAATACCCTTAGGGTGTGGTGGAGAAGGGATTCATCGTTGCTGAGTTTGCTAACAACTCAGCCTTCAGGATCAGCTGTAGGAGGTCAGCTGCACTAGCGCCCCAAGGTTGGCGTGCGATGCCCAAGCCCCTGCTCGCCCCACATCTCCACCTGCCTCCTTTGCTCCTTAACCACGGATGCATCCTGTCCTGACCAACCTCTCTTGCTGCACCAAATCCTCTCCAGGAAACTCCAAGCAGGGCTTGCGGTGCAAGACGTGCAAAGTCAGCGTCCACCTCTGGTGCTCTGAGGAGATCTCCCATCAGCAGTGCCCCAGCAAGACGGTGAGTGGGAGCCACTCCGAGACCCCGGCTGAGTGCCCCTCATGCTGGTTCCCCCTGTGGGGTGGTCCTTGGGCTGGGGGCAGGCTGAGCACTGAGGGGGCTGTGACCTGCCTGCGCCCCCTCTGCGCCCCCTCCTGCACAGTCCACCTCCTTCCGGCGCAACTTCAGCTCCCCGCTCCTGGTGCATGAGCCACCACCAGCCTGCGCCACAAGCAAAGAGTCTCAACCCACTGGTGAGTGTCCCCCACGCCCATTGCCCTGACCCCACTGTGATGTGGCAAGAAACCCATACCTGCCTCGGAGGGCACCTGAGCGCCACTGGCTGCTCCCGCCTCCCTCACTGGGTGCTCCTGTCCCGGGGCAGGGATTGTCCTTCATTCACGGGCACCCGCCAGCACAGGCACTGCTGGGCAAGGAGAAGGTGCAGTTCGTAGTCTGGTAAGGGAGGTCGACGTGAGACGGATAATAACACAAGTCTCCACTGAATCACCCTTCAGGGAAGGCCGCAAACAAGGAGCGGGACTAAAGATGAGGAAAGCAGGCGCTGTCCTCGTCTGCCGAGTCAGCATGGCTTCCTGACGCCTGAAGGAAGAGGCATTAGTGGGGGAGGGCAGGGCAGGCAGAGGGCGGCTGAGTCAGGAAGGGGGGCAGGATGGACAGGCATGTAGGGCCAAAGGAGTGGGGTGCAAGGGGAGCAATGGGACATGCGTGCATTGGGATCCATTGTGGAATTGTTCTTTAGATTTTCTAAGGGCAATTTTTCTAAGGAGGATTTGGATCCTAAGGGCAGTTTTGTGTTTTTACAAAAGCATCTGGCTGCTGTGTGGACTGGGGGGCCTGGAGCAGAAGCAGGGAGGCCGGTGGGGAGGCCGCGACAGTTGCTAAGAGAGTTTGGTAGCTTGGGCCCGGCTGGGAGCAGTGGAGATGGGGAGAAGTGGGCAGATTGTAGAAATGCGAGGTGTGATTTAGGGGATGGGGTATGGGCAGTGAGGAGAGGAGTCGGCTTGCTCCCAGCTTCTATATGGGCAGCAGGGAAGGGCACAGATCCTCACCCGGATGGGGAGACCTGGGAGGGCCAGGCAAAGGAGAGATGGGGTTCAGTGGCCCAGTCAGGGCCGGCAGGTGCGTGGCGACTGGGTGCCCGGCCTTGAGAGTGGATTGTCAGCAGGGGCCAGCGGGAAAGTGGATCCCGTTTATGAGACCCTACGCTATGGCACCTCCTTGGCCCTGATGAACCGCTCCAGCTTCAGCAGCACCTCTGAGTCCCCCACAAGAAGCCTGGTATGGTGGGCACCAAAGGGGAGCCTCGGGGGTGGGGGGCGCTGAAGGCAAGGGTCTGGAGGCTGGACCCTGCCCTCTGCGTCCCCAGAGCGAGCGGGACGAGATGACTGAGGATGGGGAAGGCAGCATCCGCAGCTCAGAGGAGGGCCCCGGCGACAGTGGTGAGTGGGGCTCGGGCAGGAATGGGGCACAGTGTGGGAGCTCCCTGCTGCCTCACACTCTGGCCCCGGCCCCCGCTCTCTCCAGTGTTCACAGCCCCGGCTGAGAGCGAAGGGTCAGGACCAGAGGACAAGAGCCCTGGGCAGCAGGTGAGCTTATGCTGACACTGAGCGCAGCAGGCGTGGGGGACGGGGGAGGGGGAACCTCCACTTCTCGCTGTCACTGGTCAGCAGGCGGGTGAGAGCATGGTCAGTGGACACCCCCGCCCCATCGTTTATCCTCAGGCCCTGGGGCTGGACAGGGTCAGGGCGAATAGGCGCAGGGGTGGGGGTGTTACCTCTCCTACCACCTGTTGCACCTACAGCTGCTCCCCCGAGGGTGGGCAGTTCCAGGGTACAGCAGGCAGAAGGGCACGCCCCACCTCCATCCTCGGCCCAGACCCTATGGCGCTGAGCGCAGCAAGTAGCAGGGTCTTCCCTCTTCCTACCACTGCCCCAGGACCCACTGCGACCCACCTCCTGGTCCCCCAGTAGGCACGGTCAGGATAGGCGCCGGGGGCGGTGAGAAGGGTCTGTCCTCATCACTGACCCAGCGCTTTGCTGCAGCCCCCCAGGGCCCTCCTGCGGAAGGACGCGGGGCCCATGTACTCCTACGTCGCTCTCTACAAGTTTCTGCCCCAGGAGAACAACGACCTGGCTCTTCAGTGAGTCCCCCAGAGGAGCAGCCCCATGGCCGCCTCCTGGCCCCACCCTCAGGGCCTGCACACCTGGGAACAGGAGAGGGAGGGGGCACTTCAGGAACTTTCTAGCACACTTGAGACTACTGAGCCCAGAGAGGAGCCAGAGCTGCTCAGAGGCCAAGAGCTGATGTGTCTCCTGCCCCCTTCCCGGGCTCTGTCCTGGGGAGAGTCTGCTGTGCCCGAGGGGCCATGGGGGACACCAGGACTGTCTGGGGAGGGCAGTTTCCTCCCTCCGCACGCGCCACAGGCTGTCTCCTCCCCAGGCCTGGAGACCGGATCATGCTGGTGGACGACTCTAATGAGGATTGGTGGAAGGTGACGTGGCAGGCTGGGGAGCGGAAGGGCCCTGGCAGGCACCTTAGCGGTCCCCACCTTCAGTGGGCACTGCCCCCTTCTCTCCAGGCCTCTTCCTACCACCACCCTAAGGAAGGCCCTGGCTCTCAGTTTGCCACTCCCTGCCCTGCCCTCCTCCCTCTGCTTACCTCCTGCCCCCTCCCTCTGCTTACCTCTTGCCCCCCAAGCCCAGGAGTCACCAGACTGGGGCCTGGAACACAGAAAGCCCAGGAGCTGGAGGATGATGGCCTCAGCGCTGAGTGGGAATTTGGTGTAGAAAAAGGGGTGGGGGCGGGGAGGCGTGGGTGCTCACTGCCAGCCTTACCTCCAGGGCAAGATTGGCGACCGGGTTGGCTTTTTCCCAGCCAATTTTGTGCAGCGGGTGAGACCAGGTGAAAATGTTTGGCGCTGCTGCCAGGCCTTCTCTGGGAACAAGGAACAGGGCTACATGAGCCTCAAGGAGAACCAGGTGAGTGCTGGGGCCTTGCAGTGCCCAGAGGCCTTGCAGAGCCCAGAGAGGTGGGTGTGGATGAGAGGTGGCCTGGAGCCGTGAGGCCCCGGAGGATGCAGGAGGGAAGCAGCTAAGGAGCCTGGGGCTGCAGGCCCACCTGTCGCCTGTAGTCCTCTGCTGGGGACTGGGGGTTGGTGGCCAGCGCGGGCAGGGACTGCTTGGGAGAGGGTAAGAGCTGGGTTAGGAGTCCAGAGACTTGGGTTTGAATGCTGGCTCTGCCTCTGACTTGTGTAAACGTGGCTAGTCCTTTTGCCCTGCACCTGGCCGTGAAATGGGAGTGGGGCCTGAGGTTAGCTGGCTGATCCCGAAGGTCAGTCCTGAAATGCTGCTCAGTACCTGCCGAGGCCCTGGTCTTCTTGCTGAACCATATGCCCTCCTGGGCTTTGCTCCCGTCATCTCCACTGAGGGCTCCAGCCTCATCTGATGCTGGTCCCGTCATCCCCTGGGTGGGCCCCCGGGACCCATCTGTGGATGGACTTGGACACGGGGCCAGGGCTGCAGGCCGCGCTGGGCCTCAGCGCCATGTCTCTCCCGCGCAGATCTGTGTAGGTGTGGGCAGGAGTAAGGATGCTGACGGTTTCATCCGCGTCAGCAGTGGCAAGAAGCGAGGCCTGGTGCCAGCTGATGCCCTGACTGAGATATGAGAGGAGCCAAGAGAACCCAGATGCCACTCCTGCCCATGCCCAGCCCTTGCTTCTGGCCCCAGGAGGGGAGCAGACATCTGAACACACTTCTTCCCTCTGCTCTCTCCTGGGGGCCGCTCATCTTGGCCTGGGAGGCTTCTGTACTAAGGGAGGTTTTATTTCTTGAGTGGGGTGCCCTGAAGGGGTGGCTCCTCTGGAACTTGGGGGTGGGGGAGGAGAAGAAAGTGGGAATGGGGAAGCTCCAGGTAGGTCCACTCAGGGCCCAGGTACACCCAGCCCAGTTGCCACGCTGAGTCCAGCCCTGGGGTCATTCCTGGGGTAACTCCCTGCGGCTGCCTCCAGAGAGCCTTCCCCAGCCAGCACTGCCTTTGCATGCCTGACACCTCCTCCCCCCACAGAGCCTCTGCTTGGGTCTGTGTGCAAACCCCTGGCTGCCCTTTTGGAAGCGGGGACTTGGGAAGGTGCCTGGGTCCCACAGTCACCATTCTGGGTTGGGAGGGGATGAGGGCTGCGGGAGGGTCCCACATCTGTCTCCTGGCCCCACCATCTCTGTCACTCCGGCAATTCTCAGGAAAGTTCTGTGGGAATCTCTCCTATTACTTGAAACCTGGGCAGACAGAGGAGGGGAGGGCAGAGGTCAGGGAGGGTGTGGGACATCTGAGACTGTCCCCTCAAGAGAATTATCACCCCAGAGCAGCCTCCTCCTACGCTTGTCACTGGAAAAGGGCGCCCAAGAGCAGCCTGACTTTGTTCCCAACTGAGAACAAAAAATTGGTCCATGCTTGGTCAAAACAACCCCTGCTTACTGTCAGGACTGAAGCCCCCAGTGCCAGAGCGAGCAGGGTAGCCGCGGCTCAGCACCTGCCCAGGCTTCGCTTGCTGGACAGGCCCACCCCAGCAGCCCCACCCTCTGGACTGACCTCCAAGTGGCCCTTCCTCACCCCTCTCTCTGGGCTCTGCTGGGGTAGGGCTGCTGCCGCAAGGACCCCTTTCCTGGCTACATCAGCAGCCTTGTCCTAGACACAGAGAACCTTGGGAGGAAAAGGGAGTGGGAGACAGAAAATGAAAGTGGAAATTCCATTTGGTCACCAGGAAAGGAACGGGGTAGGCACCCTGGACTGGGGTGCAGTGGACAAAGAGGCCTCCTCCCTTGCAGGTTGCTTTTCTCTGGTGCCATCCTCCCTCTTCCCCCAAGCTCAGAGCCTCCTCTTGTGCCCTTGATCGTGCCAGCCAATGCCACCCCCATCCTGGGCACAGTCACAGCCTCTCTCACGCGGTGGGAGTGACACATCTCCTGCCCACCGGCCTGGCCCCACTTCTTCCCTGCAGAGGGAGAGGTCACACTGCCCTGTTTGCTGCCATGAGCCCCCCAGCAATGTCCCAGGGGCGGGCCCAATGCCCACTGTACATGAGGCTGCATGAGGGGTCTGCTGGGCCGTGCCAAGCCCCCAGACTCCTAAATAAATGTTTCTTGTTGTCCCAACCTGTCTGTTCTGCGTGTCTGCTTGGAACAGAGGATGGGGGAGGGGAGGGGTTGTGCAGGGACTGGCGCTGTGGAGATGGGACAAGGCTGAAGCTGGAAGAATTTGCTGATTTCTGAGGGTGGGGTGTCGGGCTGGCCCTGACGGTACAGAGGGCCCCACGCCCGCTCGATCCCTTCCGCTCAAGCAGCCCAGACTAGAGGGAGGGATGGGGAGGTGTGGAGCAGGGGCGGGGGAGCGCCAGAGCCTAGAAGGACACGGAGTGGACCCTGGGCGAGAGGAGGGGGAGGTTTGGCCGAGGCCTGGGAGAGGGCGGGGCTGTGGTTGCTCTCTGGTTCCGGGCACACCTGAGACCTGGGCTGCGCAGGGGCGGGCGCACACCTACGCGCGTCAGCCTGTGGGCCATTCCGTGGCGGCCACTGAGACCAGCGTGCGCAGGGCCTGGGGGTTCAGTTCCCACCCGAGAGCATCCTCGCCCCGCAGCCCCCCAAGCTCCAGGTAGGAACGCTGGCAGCTGGGACAGTCGCGGACAGCGGGACCCTGGGATGACTCAACCACGCCCGTCATCTGGGACCCGGCACTAAGGGGGCGGCGGCGTGGCGTGGCGTGGCGTGGCGGCGCCCCTCCCGCAGCGGTGCCTGCCGCCCACCTGCTCCGGCAGCGCTCCCGCCTGCCCCCACTCTGCCCGGCGCGTCATCACGACAAGCACGTCCCGTGCTATTTATAGGCAAAGGGGAGCAGGGAGGGAGGGAGAGGCGGGCTGCTGCGGGGGTGCCAGGGTGATGCTGGTGCTGCCAGAACAGGGAGGGGGTGGGGCCTGCCCTTCCTGGGCCCCCACTACCAGACCCCCACCCCAAAAACAAGGAAGGCCAGGTGGGACCACCCCTAGCACCCTCCCTGAGCTTTTTGGGGGGCCTCTTTACCCCAGGAAAGCCCTAGAGCTTTGAGGGACCCCTTAGGAGGAGAGTCATACTCTTCCCGATCTCTGGTGGTGGGAGGAGAGAGAAGGGTCACGAACCCAGCCCAGCCCTGGGGCAGGGAAACTCGCATAAATAGGCTGACCTGGGGCCCTGGAACCATGCCAAGAGCTTAGTTTGAGTTGATCCTCTCAATGACCCAGTGAGGAAGGTGGTGGTATCCCCTGTTCACAGAAACTGAGACCCCCGGAGACGTTAGGTGGCTTAGCCAACATAGAGATTACCCAGTCTAATCTTGTCCCTTTTATACATGGGGACACAGAGGCTCAGAATGGCCAATGACTTGCTCAAGGTCACACAGCAAATTAATGGTCAAGTTGGCCTCAGTAGTCAGGTCTCTTTTCCTGGTACGACGCTTTCCCCGCCCCCTCCCCCCCCCCCCATCTTGGGTCCCTCATTGCCTTAAACCAACAAGATGGAAACAGAGAGATACCCTGAGAGGCTGGGCCTGGGGCTCTAGAGATCAAGACCTCACACCCACACCCACACTGGAGACAGAGAGCCTTGCAGCTAATCCTGCACACCCCACTTGTTTTTGCCACTAGCCAGCAGCTGGCCTGGACCCCCGCCTCCTCCCCAGCCCATTTGTCACGCTGCTGAGCACAGCAGCTTTTTTTCGGGTGGCTGAACCACTGACTCTGTGTGTGCAGCCTGGGGGGTGGGAACAGCTGGTGCCCTCCCTGTAGCCTCTGCCCTCCTCTGTGCCTCTCTGGGGGTGACTGGGCCAGCAACACCATTGGCCTGAGGTAGAGGATGTCCAGGAGGCTGCTGGTGGTGCCAACTTATCATTTGGCTCTTTGTCTCTGACCCCCTCCAGCTCCCCCCACAAATCTGAGCTTAGCCCAGCATGCCCCACTTGAGGTGAAGTTTTTCTAGGCTTTTGGGAAATGAGAGCTAGAGACAGGAGGTCTAAAATGGCAGAGAGATGGATACCAGGGTTGAGGGGGAAGGCAGACAGAGGGAGGCCCTCTGAGTAGCCCTCATCTTGCTAGCAACAACAGCCCCTTGGCCCCTTGTGCCTTCTGCACCCTCATCCTACCCCCTCCCCCTCCCACCAGCCCCAGACAGGGGCTCCTGCTGAGGAGAATATGTTTAACCCTCTCTTAGCTGTAGGGCCCTGTGCTTTGGGGACCAACCTAGGTGGTCCCTCTCTTGGTCTGAGAGAGCGTTGGGAAAGAGGCCAGGGACCATGTACCACTTTTCCAGCTCATGGCCCTGCAGCCACAGCTGTGCTCAGTGTCTCCGCCGCACCCCACTCTGACTCACACCCTCCCACGTCTGGAGGAATCAATGGTGGGGCTGGTGCTGGGGCTCAAGCAATGCTGAGATCATGGGGAGTCATTGGCCTCTCTGGACTTCGTTCCTCATGCAGAAAATGAAGAGTTGGGCTTGCTGAGGCTGTATTTACCTGGGGACGTGGATCCTTTACAGGGTACGCAACATTATCTGAAGGGTCCTGTTGTATGCGCTTGAGAGAATGGACCCTTCTTTTAGTCAGGATTTCACAAAACTCCAGGACATGGAAGAGCTCCAGCAGTTACTCCCGGGGGATCTGCCTGCAAAGGGGGACCCTCCCATGCACAGCCCTGAAAACAAGTTTAAGTGGAGGAGAGCGTGGGGGACGGGGTAGAAAAGGGTACCTCTTCAAGGCCTGGGTGAGGTTCAGAAAGAAGTGACTAAACACAAGCCTTCCTAAGATAGGCATTTACAATCCTGTAACTGTCCTCTGCACCCCTCCAACTCACAACCCCCCCCTCCCATGAAGCAAGGCTGCTTCCTACACCTGCAGCCACCCGTGAGAGAACAGCACCATCTTCTGGTCCAGGGTGGAAACCAGTGTCTGTGCTGTAGGCACAGGAGCCCTGGGGAGGGAGGGGTCCCATGCTTGGGTTACCTTATTGTCCTTCCCGCTAATGCCAGGAGGGACTGAGGTGGGCGACCTCCCATACCCTTCCTCCTCTGGTCCGGGCCTGGGAAGGAGGTAGCCCATGCTCCAAGCAGGGAGATTGACCAGGACGCTTCCTTCCCCTCCAGGTTCCAGCTTCCCCACTAGGGATGGTGTAGGGTTAGAAGCAGGGCTTCGGGGTAAAACGCCCACAGGCTGCTCAGTGGACAGCAACGACAGGAATCGCTCTGACCCAAGGCTCTGATGCACAGGGTGTGGTGGAGAGCCGCTGGGTGTTTCTGAATCTGGCTTCCCTGCCTGCTCTTGCCCCCAAGATCACTTTAACCCTGCCTTTCCCACACAAGTGCAGATGGGAACATCTGCTCCATACACCCCTTGAAGGCCCCTGACTGGTCTCTGCATTGTTCACGCAAAAACCAGAGTTCTTCCGGAAAGGGTGAAAGGCAGGGAGGGAACCAGGATGGGCAGGCATGCTAGTGGTAGGTGTAAAGGAGTGGCTGTTCTACCCAACATTCCTTGTCCCCCAGACTGCTCACCAAATTGACACTCCTGTGACTGTCCCTTCCACCTGGATATGACCCTCAAGCCACCCCACACCCAGTGTAACAGTACTTGGCTCACAGAGCATACCTGACAAGTTTTTGTATATTGTCCTTTATTCCAACTTGTTTTTTCTCTGTGCCCCACGTGCTGGGCATAAACCAAAACACTCGTTTTTCAAAAAACAAGGTAATCAAGTTTAGAAGCTGGGTTGCTCGAAATAACAGCTTTTTACACCTCAATAGGCCATTTAAGACAATTTGGGCAGTAGTGAGTTTAAGTACAGGTGGCTAATTCCCCTACTGGTGGCATTGAAACTCCCCCTCCACCCACTTCTAGAGTTCTAGGGCACATTTCAACCTTGGATCTTAGCACACTTGGGAAGTGCAAGCTCACTATTTTCTGTTCCTTTTTAAACAATGTAACTCAGCTGCCATCACCACTACTGATTACCAAGCAGCATTTGAGACCTTCCTAGAGATCTGCTATAAAGAGCATTTTTCAAGCAGAATTTTAGATGGCTGGGCAGAAGCTGTTCCCTCCCCTTCAAAGTTGGTCCAATACCCCACCAAAATAAGGTAAAACAAAACACAACAAGCCATCCCTCCCATGGCTGGAAGGGGGCATCAAACTGAGCAGAGGCCAGGAACAGGCACCCTGGAACAGGCAGCCTGGAAAGGCCCAGATCCCAGCCCTCAGTGTGGCCACTTCAGGCCCTGTAAACAGTTTAGACCCAGCAGCAGTCAGAAACTTAGGAAGCAGAGATAGGCAGACAGCTTGTTTTATTGAACAGTTTTCCTGAACTGATCGATGCAACTGCCACTATGTACAGACAAGAGGTAGGAGCTTTATTTCTTGGTCTCTTCCTCCTTGGACAGAGTCTTAATGATCTCCTCCTTCTTGGCCTGCAGCCGCTCCTCACGGCGTTTGCGAGCTTCCTTGGTCTTAGACCTGCGGGCCTCAGCCTGGTCCCTGGGTAGAGGAAGACAGGTGGTGGTCAGGGTTAGTCAAAGAAATGAATTGCTGGAGAAATAAGCACATCCCACACCTCTCCTTTTGAGGCTCATCAGAGTGAGGAATGCGTTCCAGGGCCATCAAGAATGCCTGCTTCAACAAAGCAAGTCGCCACCTAGACGACGGCAGCAAATGTGTGTGCAGCTCAGAGGGACACACACACGACGCACCTGACACAACACTGTATTCTGGACCGCAGGTATGTCAAGATAAAGCATCAGCACATTTTAAACTTCTCCAGGAACCCTTACAATAAAGATCAAAAAATCTGTCCCTGGGGTAGTGCAGCGGGTTAAGTGCAGCGCTGTGGAACTGTCGACGGCTGTTCTATGCCCCGCCGGGGAGATTCCCACATGGGCAGACCTCTCCTGCCTCGCCAGCTGCTCCCCCTCAGAAGTTTATTTTGGTCGATCTGCCTGTTCTGCTCCCCACTCTGTCTCTGGTGAACCCTCTCACCGCCCCAAACCTGTGGCCTACACCCCAGCTTGTATGCAAAAATTAAAAATTAAAAAAATCTGCCCCCATGACATGGAGGCCAATTTCCCCAAGAAACTTACGCCAAGAGCTTCTTGCGAGCCTTGTCTGCCTTTAGCTTGTGAATGTGTTCCATGAGAATCCGCTTGTTTTTGAACACATTTCCCTTCACTTTCAGGTACAGGCTGTGATACCTGCAGGGCTCAAGGGGCAGAGGTTCTGGTCAGCAGTGGGATCTCAGGTTGGTCCTTTCCGCTCCTCAACACAAGATGTCTAAGCAAGTAGGCGCCACTCTCCCACTGCTGCAGAGACTACTTTCTTCCAAACCAAGATTTTTTGTGCAGTTTCTAAACAGAACAGCTTGGTGGCCAGAAAAATTTGATTCCTGGGCTACCCTAATGGGACATGGGGATGGGAAGGAAAAAAATGGAAGCAATTTCTAGAAAGCCCTAAGAACATGGTTCCCACTCCAAGGCCAATGAGGCAGTCCGTGCCCCCAAAGGCACCAAAACAACAAATACACACGGGCGGGCCCAGGCCACTGCCTACATGTGGCGGTCGATCTTCTTAGATTCCCGGTATCTCCTGAGCAGCCGGCGCAGGATCCGCATCCTCCTCATCCAGGTCACCTTCTCCGGCATCCGCGCATTGGCGGTGCCCTTTCTCTTCCCTGCGGGAAAGATGCGTCAGCCGCTGCAGGGCGCCCAAGGTCCGAGCCAGTCATCTAAGCCATCGGCCATGATGATACCCTCAAAGTTCTGGAACACCAATTCGCTAGGTCATTTACCAAGTGCTTTAATCTCATTTTAAGTAGCATTACTGCCACCTCACTGATGATTCAAATTTTTCATTTTCCATCTACTCAATTTTAAAGAAAGCACAAAAAGGCAATTATTCCTCATTTTCTTGATGTGGAATGCAGGTTTGATGGGGCATGCACCTAGGGAGTAGGGCAGGCTGGAAGGGGCCTTAAAAATCATCCTGACCCTAGAAAATATTTACAGGACATTTTCAAGGACTCTTGGCATCGTAAAGGTTCCATAAATGTCACCTCTTCCTACCAAGAATACATAACCCCAACATGTGCCAATGGTCTCATCTGCACACAGGAGAAAACATCAAATACCATAAAACAAGATGGACCTGGAGGGGGGTGGCATGGCACAGTAAGATCCCAACTGTAGCTCAGCTCTGGATGTATTTAATGGGAACAATGTACTTACCTATGCCCATATGCCTGCCCTTCCGGCGAGCCAAGGTGTTTTTCCGGCATCTAGCCCGGGAATGGACAGTCACAGGCTTCCGGATGATCAGCCCATCTTTGATCAGCTTCCGTATCTGCTGACCTGGGAAAACACGACACACGTGGCCAGTCAGCTGGGGTCTAGCCCTAAGAACACCTGCTACCAACTCAGAGTCCAAACAGGAGGGGTCAGAGGCATCGCTCACTTTCCTGATCTAGTGTCTCAAAAATGGTCGAGGTATTGGAAAACTGCCGTCAGTGTTTTCAAAAACACTTCTGCTTTTAGCCATTTTACAGCACACTGAAAAAAATGTATTTGGGGGTATGATCAGAACAGCATATAGATACAGCCTAGTCCTTCAGAGTCTGTTAGCTAAATGTATTAACTAATGGTCTTCATGAACAAAAATTAGTGATTTTTTTTAGAATACATTACAATGCCACAAACCCTAACAGGTTAAGAAATTTCCTGATAATGACAAAGAGTTCTTGCTTGACAAAACTTTCATCAGGCTCCTGAACCTTTTGGGCCCATGTGTACCTCACTTAAGTCATTTAAGACAGAAGCCCCAGTCCCTGTGTCAGACCACACCGGCCAGTTTTCAACAAGAATTCTGTTAGGTCAGTTTAGCCAGTCTTCCCTACCTCTAATGTTTTCTTACACCCTGCATCATGGCTATATAGTTCTGCCTCCCCATTCTCTACTACAATGTCTTCGCCCCCCTGTAAAATCCCACTGCAGTGGTTCCTATACCCACCACAATTGTCTTGAATAGTTTTTCTTACCATCTTTAATGAAAGTCATTGAGTATTTTTTTTTTTTTGGTAACACCATATCCTCAGGGAATATGTTCAATGGATACAGTGGCTAGTACTGAGCTCTTTATGTACTAAGTCTTTTCCTATATGTACAAATCTATGTAAAGTTTAATTTATAAAGTAGATACAGTAAAAGGAGTAGCAAGTTATGTGAAGGTGATCTCTAAAGATCTTACTGTGTGGCATTTTCAGACTGCAGTTTTAGTCAACTGTGAAAACTGCAAATAAAGGGAGACATCTGGGTGTGGGTGCTGGCTGAAGATCTGCCTTTTTTTTTTTTAAATATTTATTTTTTATTTATACATACAAGTTGGGGTACAGGCCAGAGGCATGGGGCGGCGAGAGGGCTCACCAGAGCCAGAGCGGGGAGCAGAACAGGCAGATCAGAAATACACTGCTGAGGAGAGCAGCGGGCGAGGCAGGAGAGGTCTGCCGCGCCATGTGGGATTCTCCCCGGGCGGGCATCGAACTCGCGTCGCCGCTGCCGACAGCCCCACAGCGCAGCGCTTAACCGCTGCGCCACCGGGGAGGCCCTGAAGATCTGCATTTTAACTGCCTAGAGTAATTCAACAGATTTCTACTTAAGTCTGAGGCTTGCTAATTCACCCCTTCACCATTTCCTTGGCCATCTCCATTTCGGAGGCAACACACTACCTCTTCTTAAGTCCTTCACACTCTATAAAGCAAAATATCCACTCTAAAAATAGTTAACGATATAATGGGTGACCCCAATAGACTTCTACACTCTAATTCCAGCAAATAAGAACTTTCGTCCTTTCCTTTATTTCTGATTCTTCTTCGTTTTTAAAAAAGATTTATTTATTTATGCATACAAGCTGGGGTGCAGGCCAGAGGGGTGGGGCAGTGAAAGGGTTCACCAGAGACAGAACAGGGAGCAGAATAGGCAGATCTACTGAAGTACACTGCTAAGGGGAGTAGCGGGCAAGTCAGGAGAGGTCTGCTGTGCCATGTGGGAATCTCCACAGCTGGGTATCGAACCCGTGCCACAGCTGCTGACAGCTCCACAGAGCTGCACTTATCTCGTTGCACCAACAGGGAGGGAGGCCCTGATTTTTCATTTTTATAGGAATCCCAGACTAGGAGTTTTCCCAGTTTACTAAGTGTCAACACACTGTTCCTCTGATAAATGATAAAGGGCAGGAGGAAGAAAGGACATAGCCCCCCAAAACTCACGGGAGTTGGCATTGGCGATTTCATTGGTCTCATTGGGGTCCAACCAGACCTTCTTTTTGCCACAGCGGAGGACACTGGAGGCGAGCCTCTTCTGAAGCCTGAGCATACTGTAACAAACAGAAAACACTATCCAGCCCTGGAAGCCACGCCTGGGCAACAAGCATTTTCACAAAAACTTAGCCCCAAAGTTTTCCAGTATTGTGAAACACACAGCAAAGTGGATATATACACACTTAGTTCGAAACTATCCCGTAACTTTCTGTGCCTCAGTTTTCTCCATTGCAAAATGAGATCCATGGATAAAACTGTGACGAAGAGGGGGCGTATGGCCTTTTCTGGTTTTCAACTCTAAAAATAACTGCTACAGTGACGATTCCGAGGCGAGTGGACCTGATTTGCTACTCTAGTTCTTTACTTTCTGGGCTCCTTTTCCTCACGTTGTCACAGTAATAAATGACGTTTGGCTACCCCTGGACGTCTCTCAACCGGTGGAAGGCGTCAAAGAGCGAGGAGGTCGCCTCTCGGGAATCCACGTCCGAGGCCTACTCGAGGCTCACCCTACGTCACATGGAAGCAGAGATCGGCTGCGCTCCAGGTGCGCCCGGCAAGTACGCGGGCCACGGCCTAGCCCCCGCCGCGGCCTGTGGTCTGCGAGCACTGGTCGTCCCCGATACCTGCGGGGCGCGGGGCCCGTGCTCCCCCCAGTCCGGAGTTCTCGAGATGCCCCTCCAGCCCTAGGCCCGCCAGGCCGGGACCTAGTGTGCTCCAGCCTACTCCCAGCTCCGGGACCGGCCGCCTCAGGACTGCTTCCATCTTATCTTTCCCTCCCGTGGGTGAGATACCGCTCCCCGCTGTCCCTCAACAGCCCGGTCAACCAAGATCGGAGACCCACGCGCCCTCACCTCATGGCTGCGGCCGCAGCGCGGAAAAGAAGGAGCTCCGGGAGCCCGGGCTCCTCCCATTATCTGTGATGGGGAGAGCCCATCCCTCCCTCGGCTTTCGGCCGTATAACTCTCTGGTCCTCTTACCTTCCCCCATACTAAAATTACTTATATCCTGTTTAAAAGCTCGGATAACAGAAGCCTAATATTGAGAACCGGTTTTTAATTTAGAAGCTAGAAACTGTACCCCTTCGGTTTGGCAAAATGGTACAGTCCGACTTCCTAGTAGGCATGCGTAGTAAGGGTACCTGAGCACGTCGGTAGTGGAAGCCGGAAGTCACGCTGAATTGCGCAGGCGGATCGGGAGCTTTGACTAGAATGGCCGACTCCCTGTTGGCGTTTTGGATTCTCTGGAGGAATGTTTATTAGCGAGAGGAAAAATTAGTGAGTGAAGTGAGAGAGAATAATGAGGGCAGATAGCAAACAAAAGCAACCTCTTACTCTCACTGTGAATTGGGAGCCTCGAGTGCAGATTAGATCACCAAAGAACTTGTTTGGGGGTACACAGGCCCTTGAACCCTTCCTCCGTAAAGTGCCTAATCCTATTAGTTCCGTCATCCAGTTGTGAAAAATGCCTGACTTAATGTTTGCAACTTAGAAGGAGAGGTAGTAAGACAAGCTCCTCGTCCGGGGGCTCACACTGGTTGACAGATTGACAAAATTTCATATACTGGGCACTTGAGAAATTATGCATTAGCTGAATGAATGAATGATCGTGAAAAGTTAAAATTCTAATGGTGGAACATTTCCTCCTATTTTGGAGTCCCCAGAGCAAAAAATCCAATGAGATAATTTGGGGACCAAGAAACCCAGATCTGGGCCTCGGTGGCACAGGGGTTGAAGTCTCAGTGCTGTAAAGCTATTGCCAGCCATTGCAGCATGAGTTCCATCCCCCCACCCAGGGAGCTAATCCACATGATGCAGCAGCAGACCTCTCCTGCCTTGCCTGCTTGCTGCTCCCCTCAGCAGTGTATTTCAGTAGATCTGCCTGTTCTGCTCCCCATTCTGTCTCTAGTGGATCCTCTGGCTCCCTTCCACCTCCTCGCCTCTCATCCCCCCGACCTCAGGTCTTGTAGGCATAAATAAAATAAATCTTAAAAAAAAACACAACAAAACCAAAACCCAAGGGGCCTCCCTGGTGGCACAAGGGGTTAAGCGCAGCACTTGACGGTATCCAGAGCCCCTGAAGCATGAGTTTGATCCCCAGCCAGGGAGATTCCCATAGGGCACAGCAGACTTCTGCCTCGCCTGCTGCTCCCTTCAGTCGATCTTCCTGTTCTGCTCCCCACTCTGTCTCTGGTGAATCCTCTCACCACTCCACACCTCTGGCCCTACACCCCAGCTTGTATGCATAAATAAATAAATCTTTAAAAAACAAACAACCCCCAAAACCCAGATCTGAATTCTGGCTCCAACTTCTTGATTGACTCCTGTTGATTATCCCATCTCAGTCATATGAATTTTTTTGCTGCTAAATAGAGTCGAGAAGGTTAAAAAGAGAAGTCACTTGTATGTACTTTCTCACAATGTCATTCTCAGTTTACAACTGAGTGAGGTAGCAGAGATTGAAAACCTAGGTTTTTCTGACTGCAGAAACCTTGTGTTTGCTATGCCAACCTCTCTTGTACCCAAGGATCGGTTCATGGAATGAAGAGATGCTAATGTGCTTCGTCCTCACTCTCCTCCAGAGTGATGTGATAACAAAACAACCACACCAAGCCATCTAGGCTGGCCATCTACTTGTTTCAGAGCCCAGGGTGAGGAGGAGGTGTTCCTGCCGGCAGAACACAGCAAGCTGGCATTATTTTAGAGTCACTGAACCTGGACAGATCTTCAGTCTACTTCTCAGCTCTCCTCTCTGTGGAGCAGGGGAAGGGTAGATGCCCCCGGTCATGACTGACCCCCGAAGAACAATTTATAGCTCCACTAAACACCCCAGCAACCCATTAGTTAATTTCTTTCTCCTTCATCCTCCCAATAATCCCTGGCGGCAAGTAGTACAGGCAATCCCACTTTATAGAAGTGGAGTCATTTGTCAGGGTCACAGAACCAGACAGCCTTTGTCAAATTGGCACCAAGTTCTCTTAACCAGAAGCCCCTACTCCTTTTCTCTCTGCAGTTCATGGTAGGTGGGGTCCAGGTTTTGGATATTTGTCCCCAAATCAAAGATGAAGGGGGGGGGGGAGGGCACAAATCTGGGTCAAAGTTCATTAGATCTAATTTTAGCCAGTCTTTCTTCTCTGCTCTATGTTTCTTTCTCTTTCCTCTCTTTTCCAAGGAATAGGGACCCAACTCCACTCCTGGCCTTTTGAAGGGTCTGGAGGAATACTAGCGACTAGGAATACTAGCGACTAGAAGGATTCCTTGGTATTTCTTGTCGCTGTCTCTGTTGGGACTCCCTTTGCATAGCCTCTCCCTCCAGGCAGGCGGCAACAGCAGGTTGGAGGGGGAATGGCCTTTATGTTTGCTTCAAGGCAGCATGGGCCCACACAAGGGAGAAAAAGGCGTCCCAGGATGTACGGGTCCGGGAAGTTCTGGTGGCCCAAGGAGCCATGGACTAGGGATGGGCGGTTTGGGACGAAGTGGGAGAGGCTGTGCTAGCTATGCCAATCCAGGGTTCACTACCATCAGCACTCGGCAACCCACTGGTAAACTACAGCCCCAACCCCAGCCCCCCCGCTGTATCTACTCCCCACTCTCCTTCCGCCCCTCCCCCAGCGCCCTCGTCCCAGGCCAGTCGCAGGCCGGCGCCCGGCCCCTGGGAGAGCCGGGAGGGGCGTGCCTTCCTCCAGCCGCCCTCCCATTGTCTGTGCGGAGCCGGCGGAGGGGCTGCGAGGGGCGGGGCCGGAGGGCGGTGGGAGGGGCGGTGGGAACGGAGGGGGCGGGGGGAGATGCTGAGTCTTCAGGGGCGGAGGAGGCGGCGGCGGCCTAGGAGAGAGCCGGAGGAGGGTGGGAAGGCAGCAAGAGGGCCTCCGAAGGCCGGGCCGGGTGGTTGGACCGGGTGCCGGCTGCGCTACGCTGCTCTCGGTTCCGACGGTCTCTCTCATGCGCTGAGGGCGCTCGGCTGGGCCGGGCCGGCGGCCAGAGGGGAGGCTCCTCTCCATGGTCCAGAAGACCAGCATGTCCCGGGGTCCTTACCCACCCTCCCAGGAGATCCCCATGGAGGTCTTCGACCCTAGCCCACAGGTGAGGCGTGGTGGCGGGCCGGAGGGAAGGGGGCCTCCCCGGCGGACCTTGTTGGGGTCGTCCTGAGGAGCCTCGGGAAGGAAAGGGCTATATGCCTGGCGCCTAGGGGAGAGGGGCGCCTGCAGCACCACCCCCATCCCTGCCGCTTGATGATTGATGGGCGCTTGGCCCAGAGTTGGTTGCGGTGCTGCGGAGCGGGGAGGGGGCAGTCGGGTCGCCTGTCACTCTCGCTTCCTCGTCTCCCCCGCGTCAGGGTCTCTGCTGCTCGGGTGGCGGATCCAGTGGGTTGAGAGTGGAGGTACTGACGGGAGAGCCGGGGGTTGAGGGAGGGTAGAGAATCAGCAAAACGGGCGACGCAGAGCACGCTCAAGGGGCCCCGGGCGGGGGTGGGTGGGGCGGGGGTGGCACTGGGACAGAGCCGAGGCGATGGTCAGAGGGCGGTGCCAGCAGGCTTTCGGAGCCAGACACCAGCCCTGGAGGGTGGGGAAGGGACGGAGGTCGGGGAAGGGATCGGCCTGGCCCCCGGTCTGGTCTACATCCCAGCCACCTCCATTCCACCCCAATATTGGGCCAACTCCTCTTTCCCCCTTTTCCCCCTCATCTCCCTTCTCCCCCACCCTCCACGCCTTGAAGTTTGGAAAGTTGGATGGATGCCAACTTAGTCCTGGAGGGGAGAAGCTGTGTTACCTGGGGGGGGGTGTCCGCTGCCCCACCCCCATGCACACTTTTCCTGGATTCCCCTAGGTTACTCTCCAGAAGGGACATTCTTGGGTGTGGTGGATGCAACCAGTGGGGTCTGGGACAGTCGTGCCAGGGGATTTCTCAGGGATAGGTCCTCCAATCCAGCAACACCCCAAGGCTGGGAGAGCATTAAGTCTTGCTGTGACCAGCCTGGAGCAACTGTAACCATCATCATAATGCGGTTGATGGGCATGTAGGGGGTCAGGTCAGACCTAAAAATACCTCCCTTCTTCACCCCAGGCCCCTTGGAGTCTGGGAGGCAGCTGACTGGGGCCTTCGTTTCAGCTGTCCCTTGTCCCTCTGGGTGCCACTCCCTTTTCCCAGCCTGGGGAGGTGGTGGTGTTGTGAAAGAGTCTGGGGCTCACTGCGGGACCCTCTTAAGTTCATAGGGATCCTCTGTCATAGAGGTGGGGTCTATATTGCTCTGGTTTGAGAGGAGGGGAGTGGGGAAGGATTCTCAAAGGGTTCCTAGGTGCCCTCCTGTCCCATCTGTCTATCCTCCTGACTGTAGTCAGGCCTAGGAGCCAGAGCCTCTAGTCCTGTCGTGGCTTATGTAGCGTCTTTGGCCAAGAAACTCTAGGATGGAATCTGGGGAGCAGAACCTTGGAGGGCCTGAATCCTCAATGGGCCTTCCCTAGACTGTGGATATGAGTTGGGAAGGGCCAAGAAGCCCCCTTTACAGGGGACCTGGAAATACCTGAATGTGCATCAGTATTTGAGCGGTCAGTCCGTTCCCTCTACCTGAAGAAGGAATCTGGCCAGTGAGTCTGAGCCAGCCCACCCCAGGGACCTGTGGGACTGTGTTCTGGGCTCATCTTGGGGCTGGGCAAGGGACATCTAGATTGACACAACCTGGTGGATACCATGGGGCACCTGGGTAGTGGCTGCTGGGGATTTAGAGTGTGGATGCTTGATTTCTCTTGCCCCTTTGGGGAGCAGTGTGAACGCTGTGATTGTGAGGAGGGGGCTAGTGGGGAATGCATAGCTAAATGCTTGGCATTGGGCTGGGGTTGAAGTTGAGATGTTTGCTTTCCATATACACTTCCATGCCCCCTCCTCCTTTCCAGAAGTCTAGTTTGGGGTCTCCAGTTGTTGAGAGCTGCCAATCCCCTCCCCACTTTGTGAAAAACGAAGGTAGCAGTTGGGCCCAGGGCAGAAGGAAAGCTGGGTCCAGGGCTGGCAATTCCTCTTCTCCCTGGGTGCCACTGGCACACTCAGCTCCAGCTGAGGGGGAGAGGGAAGGGCACTTTCCCCGGCTCTCAGTACCCCCCCCAGCACTGCAGGCAGCCTCTCCCTTCCCCTAGGCCTCTGCAGCCTGCCCAGCATCTTAATTAGCTTTGCTGCCTAATGAGCCTCCAGCTTTCAGTGTCTCCCCCTTCCCAGCCCCTCTGGCTTGATTTGGGGGTTTCCTGGGGCTCTCTTGCACTGTCCCCCACCCCATGTGGTCTGGGCCCTCCCTCCCTTCGGCCTGTACCATCTGAGATGGAGGGGGTGCTGTTCAGATCAGGGAATGAAATTTCCAAGGCTTGGCCGTAACCCTGGGCCTGATGGGATGAGGATGGGGGAAAGGTCCTTTCTGACTCTGCTCTTGTCCATTCCTGGCTTCTCCAGGGCAAATACAGCAAGAGGAAAGGGCGGTTCAAAAGGTCTGATGGGAGCACGTCCTCGGATACAACATCCAACAGCTTTGTCCGCCAGGTAATGGGAGGCTGGAAAGAGGGGGGTGGTGGCTGCTTGGTAGAGACTGGCATTGGTGAGCTGGGCCTGAGGCTTTCCCCAGGAGCCCTCCCCCATGTCATTTGTCACCTGCCTGGAACCACCCCATTATTCTGACACCCTATGACCTCTCCTGCGTACTGTCAGCTGCATCTCTCCCTCAGCTCCCGCCCCCACCCAGCCCCTCCCCCAGCACCAGGCACCAGCCCCTGCCTGCTGCCTGCCTGCCTGCCTGCGTCATCTCATTCAGGGACAGCTTGGCCTGCCTCCTAGTTTGCTTGGGGCTGTCACCCACTCCCCCTGCCGGCTGTCTGCTTCCATGCTCTCCCCCAGAACCTGTGATAGCATGGGGGTAGAGGCAGGTCTTAAGAAAAGAGGAGTCAAGACATTTGAGTCCCTAGACCCCTGGTTTGGTATGGATCAGGGAAACTCCCTCCTCACCTCCAGATATGACTGTTGTTTAATATGCAGAAAGAAGGTGTGTTGAGGGAGGTAGAAGAGAGACAGGAGGGAGTTGATTTGAGAGACCTTTAGCCCAGTACCCCTGACTGGAGGGGGATAACAGAATAGCTTTCTGGGGTCTTCGGTGCACAGTAAGGAAGATGCCATTCTCATTTCTATTCTAATACTCAACCCCAGGCTGTCTCAGGTTCAGGGAGAGGCAGTGACAGAAGCAGGTGGTTGCCATGGAAACAGAGCATCTCAACAAAACCTGGTACCCAAAAATGGCGAGAGGTACTTGGGATCAGACAAGGAAGAGGAGTACATTAGAGAGGAGGACAAGGGCTGAGCCTATGACGACAGGGAGGCGAAGCCCCCCTCCCCTCAGTGTCAGCCCTCTCTGGCAGGAGAAAGAAGGTGGAGCCAAAGCAGATCCACACCATATCAGAGGGAGGCCCTTCTTTTTGATTCTTCTGTTTCCCAGTGTCCCCTAAACATAGATAGGAAATCCTTTCTTCAGCCTCTCCCTTATCCCTCCTGTTGCATGACGGGGCTAGGGTAAGAGCTGGGAAGAATAACAGAATAACCCCCCTGACAGTGTGTACCCACCAGAGGGGTCAGACCCCAGCCTCTAGCACTCTTTCCTCTCAGCTCCCCAGTAGGTGGCGGGGAGTGGAGGGGGGGCACCAGTCCTTGCCACATCTCTGAGCTAAATATACTCTAGCAGTTTGCACATGTAGCAACTCTGTTTGTAATCTGAGCCCCCTGGGGGAACGGGCAGTTTGGGCCACCCCTAGGCCAGCAGGGCCAGGCTCTAAGGGCGCCGAGATGGAGGCGCCCAGCCGGACCCTCGTAGTGGTGAGCTGGGAGGGGGCAGGATGGGGGGCTGGGTGGAAAGCTGATAGGGGGGCCTTCACTTTAGTCTATCTCCTTGCCTCCCTCCTCACTGTCCCCTGGTTCCTGTCATTTCTGACTTGCCCGTGGACGTGTGCATGTGTGTCCTGGGGTTCCTAAGTACCTCTCTACCACTCTGGGTCTGTTTTCCTGGGCCTCTGTCTCCCTGACTCTGAGTGCCCCATGAGGTGGGGTGGAGGGTGGCAGATTAGCTGGTCTTCACTCTTCCTCTTTTGTGTCTCTTTCCAGCTTTTATTAGTAACCCCTTCCTCCTATTTCCTTTCTTCCCATTTTCATGATTTGGCTGGGAAAGGTTGGATAACTGCATTAGCTCATGGTCAGGGTCCTCTGGGGGCAGGTGGGACTTTGTCTTCTCTCTTTCCCAGGGTTGCTCTATATGTAGCTAGTGGGCAGTCCTGGCCAAGTGACTCTTTCATGCCCTCAGGAAAACCCCCTCACATCACTGCAGCCCTGCTCTTTCCCCACGCTCCCACCTGCCCCTCGTAGCCATGGCACCACGGCACTGCCACACATCCACGCTGCCGGCTTTTGCCCTCATGCGCCACTCACCTCAGGGCACCTCGGGCACCCCCCTGCATGTGCTCAGGTGTGCACATCCAGCACACAGCTGAGAACACCCCCCTAGAAGCCCTTGCCGTTGCACGTGCACACACACCCTTGAATAAGCTTGTTTGTTCACTTCCAGTTCTGGACAGGCTGCGCGAGCCTTGACTCGTGTACCTGTATCCCTGAAGGAGTTTCTGGTGCCCTGGGATGGTCATTGTGGCCAAAGTCAGCCTCCTGGCACAATTAGAACTCTAACCCTGGCCGCCAGCGGCCTAGTACTGGGGAAAGGCCTACCCCTTCACTTGCCTGTTCTGCCTGCACCATCCCAGGAAACTTGGTTTCTCTTTTGTGTCTTGTGAGAGTCTGAGGGTTGGGCCTCTCCAGGTTCTGACAGAGGAGGTAGGATTTTTATTGTTCTCATCCTTGAGCAGAAGAGAGCAAAACTTTGGGTGGCTCCAACATGCCCCCAGGCTGCTTACTGCTGCTGTGCCGGGAGCTCAGGCCTGAGCTGGCGTCTGCAGTCCCAAGGAGGACTCACTGGGCCTCTGCTGCGTCTCCCTCAGCCAGTGCTGGGGGCAGAGGAGGGATGGAGGAGTCTGCAGTAGAGACTCGTCACCTGGCACTCCTCCCCTGCACTCTGCCCTATCAGGTTCCCACCCCTCCCTGGGCTCCAAGCAGCTGTCCTTGGACCTGCCTTAACCTAACCCCCCGCTTGTTGCTGTCACCCTTCTGGGGCCACACACTTTCCAGGGCCTGAAGCCTCAGTCCCTGCTCCTCCAATCTCATACCACTTCCTGGCGTGCATGGCATCATGCCGCGCTGGCTGGGACTGGAGCACCTGCAGTGGGTGGCACTCTGTGGCCCAGGCGCTGAGGAGTCGGTGTTGCCGCTGAGCTACCTCTGTCTGTCTTCAGGGCTCAGCGGAGTCCTACACCAGCCGTCCATCGGACTCTGACGTGTCTCTGGAGGAGGACCGCGAAGCCTTAAGGAAGGAGGCAGAGCGCCAGGCATTAGCCCAGCTCGAGAAAGCCAAGGTGAGAAAGACAGAAGGGGCTCTCCTGGCATTATTTCCCCCACCCCTGGGTCTTAGAGAAAGCCCGAGTGGACCCAGGGTCGAGTCTTGGCCCAGCTGCCTCCTAGCTCTTTGCCCCTGGGCCTCTCAGCGTGCCTCTGTTTTTCCAGTAAAATATGAGTATTTAATATTTTATAGCATTTTCCTATAAAACGTGGACTATAATACCTGCTTCCTCATATAACATTGTAAGTGCTAAAAATTTCCACTTCTTTCTGAAATCACACTTCCGGGGCTAGCTCTTATTAGGTAAGTGTTTTTAGATAAGTCACTTAGCCTTTCTGAAGTTTAGTCTTCTCATCCATTAAAATGAAGATAATAATAGTATTTAACTTCACAGGGTTTTGTGATAAACACTTGAACTAACACGTGCGCCTACTACCACACCTGGCTGCCGTCATCGTTATTCCTACAGGGTCTTATTTTGGATTCACCCACCACTGATACTTCTTCTTAAAGCCCTCTCCTGTCCTAAGAGGCCTGAACTCTATTGTTTGCTTTCTTTTTTTTTATGGTGCAATTCAGCATACATACAAACAACTACAGAAACAATTCAGTACACATTTTGATGAACAA
Source organism: Scalopus aquaticus (assembly GCA_004024925.1). NCBI lineage: Eukaryota > Metazoa > Chordata > Mammalia > Eulipotyphla > Talpidae > Scalopus > Scalopus aquaticus. Next base: position 90,081 of record PVIJ01002419.1, on the reverse strand, counting down.
TTTGCAAGCCAGATGTCCACATCCTCACCTCCCCGCTCAGGCAGTCGTGTGTCACACTGTGGTTTGTTCTCTGGGTGCGCTTTCTAGACCAAGCCGGTGGCATTTGCCGTGCGGACAAACGTCGGCTACAACCCGTCTCCAGGGGATGAGGTGCCGGTGCACGGAGTGGCCATCACCTTCGAGCCCAAGGACTTCCTGCACATCAAAGAGGTGGGGCCGGTGCTTGGCATCTGGAGGGAGGGCAGGGGAGTGGGTATCAGCAGAGGGCACCTGGCAGTCTAGTGGAAAACGATTTCTGAGCCGAGCAGAGTTGGGCTAAATCCGCTGTGTGACCATAAACAAATCTCTCCATCTCACTGAACCTCTCATTTGTTATTGGTGAAAGAGGGTGTGACGGCAGGTCGCAGGTTGTGGGAAGAGTCTGTGACAAGGCCTGTAAGTGGAGTGGCAATGTGCCAGGCACAAGCATTTACACCTTCCCAGAGTAGGGTGGGCACAGGAGGGGCGGAAGGCGCCTCAGAGCAGGGCTGTGCTGGGGTGGGGGAGTCCACGGCCTAAGAGAATGCTGTTCTGGAGTAGTCCTGAAAACTGGGGGCTACGCTCAGAGGCTGGGGCTGGGGTGGGGCCTGTGGGAGTGTTCCCACCAGGGCGTGGTGGGCAAGTCCACCGGGGTGTCACCCCAGGAGGCTGGAAGCTGGCCGCTGACTTGCACCCCTTGGTGTCTCTCTGCTGCCTGCTGTTTGCAGAAGTACAACAATGACTGGTGGATCGGGCGGCTGGTGAAGGAGGGCTGTGAGGTCGGCTTCATCCCCAGCCCCGTCAAACTGGACAGCCTGCGCCTGCTGCAGGAACAGAAGCTGCGCCAGAACCGCCTCAGCTCCAGGTGTCTGGCTGGGGGTGGGGCGTCCCCAACCCCAGAGAGACCATCCAGCCAGGACCGGGGCTCAGGGGTTGCCCCATTGCCCCGCGGGCACTGAGTCCCTGTGGCATCAGCAGAGGGCAGGCGAATGGAGGGGGTGGGCAGGGTGGGCGGCTTGTGAGAGAACAAGATTCGCCACCCTCATGCCCACCCCTTGCTCACAGCTCCATTTGCCTCTCTGCCCACACAGCAAATCAGGTGACAACTCCAGCTCCAGTCTGGGAGACGTGGTGACTGGCACCCGCCGCCCCACGCCCCCTGCCAGTGGTAAGAGCTGCTGCCATCCCAGGGAGTGAGGAGGGGCTCCCGGGCGGGGTGGTCTCCCCACTGCCTGTCCCCTCCTTTCCCTGCAGTAAGGGACACCCCAATCCTGAGGCCTCCAAACACATCCAGTGGTACCCCCTCCATGAAGAGTAGGACACCCCACAAGCTGGGCCCATCAGCGCCCATCCTCTCATGTCTCTCCTTCCCATTTCTTTGGTAGCTCCATCTCTCTGCCTGACTCCCCTCCCCACCCCCATTCATTTCTCCCAGTCCTGTTCCATTCACCTCTTCTTCTTTCTTTTTTTCCCATCCCATCCCTGCATTCTGTATTTGTGTCTCCATGTCCATTTTATTCCTCCCCACCTCGCCTCCCTCTTCCTTTTCTCCTGACTCTCATCCAGGTAACGAAATGACTAACTTTGCATTTGAACTAGACCCCCTAGAGTTAGAGGACTTGGAGGCGGAGCTGGGGGAGCTGAGCAGCTCTGCCAAGACTAGTGTTAGCAGTGTCACCACCCCGCCGCCCCAGGGCAAACGCATCCCCTTCTTCAAGAAGGTAATTCTTGGGGGCAGGAGGGGGAGGGGGCGTCAGGCCCAGCTCTTTGGGAGGGGGGAGCTGGAATGGTTTCAGATGTGGTACCAGCCTGATTCTGTGGGAATCAGGGCTTCCTGCTGAGGGGGCTGGAGGGGTAGGTAGGTAGGATGCATTGAAAACAGGCACATTCATCTTCATCTGTACCCTCACCCTGGCCCACTCCCCAGAAGGGGATGGTTCTGACAATCAAAGCACCCCTCCCTTGGAAGGCTCCCCAGCACCCCCCCTAAGCAGGGCTGCTGGTAATAAAACCTGACCTTTCCAGTCACTACTTTGAAATAGTCCCTTGGCCCCCACCCCGACAAGTGAAGGGGAGAGCGGAATGGTGACCCTTCTTTGCCCTTTTCCAGTGGGCATGGGGGGGTCTGCTGGCCGCAGAGTAGGACAGTTATGGAAACCTTTAAAATGGGCAAGTTGGTATGTACTGCACTGGGGGCCAGAAGTTGGGCACCAAATTAGGGGCTGTCACCTTCCCAGCTCATTTCCAAGACCCAGCAATGGGGCAGGGTGTGTCTGAACATTGCTAAGACTGCTGACTGATGTCAGTCCTGCTCCCAGCCCTTTTTGGCACGGGGTCCCCTCCCCTCTCTGGCTCTGTCTGTCACTAACACGCATGCCTGTTATCTCTCCTCGTCTGCCGGCTCTCCCCCCCTCCTTGTCCTGGCTCCTTCCTTACCCTTTGCCCCTGCCTGGGTACCCGCCCCTCTTTCCTTCTCCTCCCCACTCTTGGCAATCTCTGGACCCAGCCAAACAGAAGCAGAAGTCGGTGAGTATCACAGCTTTCTGTGTCCCCCTCCCCATCCCCTGGGATGAGCTAGGGGGACCTTCTAACACCCACTCCCAAATCTGCCTCCCATTTTCCCCACCCTTTCTGTTCTCCCTGGCCATCCCTCCCTAACCCCCACCCCTATCCCCGCATCTGGGTTCTGGGACCAGGGGGAGGATGCATGGGGAAGCCTGGAGGCTGGGGGAGAGGGGCTAATGCCATCTCCACTCTGGGGTTTCCCCTCCCTGCTTCCCCCCAGACAGAGCATGTGCCCCCCTATGACGTGGTGCCTTCCATGAGGCCCATCATCCTGGTGGGACCGTCGCTCAAGGGCTATGAGGTAGGAGCCCCTAGAGGGAAGTGACCCAAAGGGGCCCAGACCTCCGGAGAGACTCCAGAGAGATCCCCCAGAAAGCCCAGGTTCCTAGTGTCCTCCCTAGAGGGGGACAGATCTTCAGAGAGTCCCCTCAGACCCACAGGGAGACCATGCAGAAGGGTCCAGACTCCCTAGTCCCCAGACTCCCAGAAAAATCCTCCCAGCGGTATCACCTGGAAAGACCTTTGGAACCAGAGACCCCATTGGAGGCCCCTGGGACCCAGAAGGAACTCCCCTGCCCCCAGGGGCCTGTTCATTTGGGAATTTGTGAAGAAAGTAGAACTTGAGAGTACAAACCCCCAGCAACCCACCCTCCTGAGTGGCTCTAAAGCCTTGACTTCCCTCCCTACCCCCTCAGGTCACAGACATGATGCAGAAAGCTTTATTTGACTTTTTAAAGCATCGGTTTGATGGCAGGTAAGGCTCCGGGAGCTGGCTCGCCCTCCCCTAGTTCTCTGCTGCTGGGGGTAGGGGTGTGGGCAAGATGATGAGAATCTAATCCCAGGTCTCTTAGACTAAAGGATAAGAGGAGGCCTGGAGACTGGACAGGGCACTCCAGCTTCCCCTGACCCCTACCACCCCCGGCCCCACCCTCAGGATCTCCATCACTCGTGTGACGGCGGACATTTCCCTGGCCAAGCGCTCTGTCCTCAACAACCCCAGCAAACACATCATCATCGAGCGCTCCAACACACGCTCCAGCCTGGGTGAGCCCGCTGCCCTCAGGCCGTTCTCTGCCACCAGGGCTGGCTGTGGGAGGGGAGAGCGGGGAGGCTTCTCCCGAGGTGCTGTCTCAGCCCACTGCCTCCAAGGGCCCCCTGACATCCCCGTGGCCCATGTCTCCCAGCTGAGGTTCAGAGTGAGATCGAGCGGATCTTCGAGCTGGCCCGGACTCTTCAGTTGGTTGCCCTGGACGCCGATACCATCAACCACCCAGCCCAGCTCTCCAAGACTTCACTGGCCCCCATCATTGTTTACATCAAGATCACTTCTCCAAAGGTGGGTTGCAGGAGCCTGACCCCGTGGGACAGGAGTGCTCTGGAGTCGTGCTGCCTGCGTTTAAATCCCAGCTACTAACCGCGTCTCTTCTCCGTGAAACGCCATCAAATGGTATTGTAAAGATGCGGCCTAATACGGGTGCTGAGCGCTCAGCAGAGTAGGGGTTTGATGGGCCTCATCATCATTATGAGGGTCACCTGGCCAGTCCCCTGTCTCCACTCTGGTTGGCCTCTCATCCTTGGTCCAGAAAACTGGAAGAATTCTCTGCTTTTTGTGCCAGGGTCACCCAGCGACTTGGCAGTTGGAAGGTCTTTCCTGTCTTGATTTTAGCCCTTTTTGCTGCACTGTCCTCATTTGGGCCTTGTTGAGATGGAGTCAGTAGGATGGCCGATTTACCTTACGGCCGTGGTGTAGCTCCGCTAGCTTTACTCAGAGACATTAGTGGGGACTCGGCAAATGTGGAGAGTTTAGGAGAAGGATTTGAAATTTGAGGACAGCACAGGGTTCAAATCTTAGCTCTTGTTGCTTATTAACCAATTAAATTTTGTGGGGTTTTTTGTTTGTTTCTTTTGGATTTAGGACCTGGGGGGGAGGGGCATTTAGTTTCTGAGCTTCAATTTCTTCACCTAAAAAATGGGATTATAGCCCCCCTTGTATTACTGTAGAGAAGACCAGAGGTAACGATATGAAGAGACAAGTGTCTGATTTCTGAGGCAGCCAGTAGTGGTGACTGTGCCCTCATGACATGCCTGCGGGCTAGCACCTGAGCCAGGCACCTAACCTCTCAGGCGAGTTTCTCACAAGCATGAAGGGTGTAAGTACTAGGGTTCTTGAAAGGCTCAAATGAAACAGTGGATGCAAAAACACTTTTCTAGCTAGAAGGTAACATACTTCCATTTCCCCATGGACGAGACTGACTAAGTTGAAGGTGGAGAGACTAGAGCCAGTTGCCATTTTCCAGCTCTGGGTTCCTCTCAGTCACCTCTCTCTGCTCCAGTTTTCTCATTTACAAAATATGGATCCTCAAATGGCAGTTGTGAAGATGAAATAAATTAATCATGCAAAGTGCTTCATAGCTACTTAGCACTACATCCCTTCTCTAATTTTTATTTACTTTTTTTAAAGATTTATTTATTTATGTATACAAGAACTGGGGTGTAGGCCAGAGGTATGGGGGGGTTGAGAGGATTCACCAGAGACAGAGTGGGGAGCAGACAGGCAGATCTACTGAAATACACTGCTGAGAGGAGCAGCGGGTGAGACAGGAGAGGTCTGCTGCGCCCTGTGGGAAGCTCCCTGGCCGGGGATCAAACTCGTGCTGCGGTGGCTGCGATGGCTCCATAGTGCTGAGACTTAACCCCTTGTGCCACCAGGGAGGCCCCTTCTCCAATTTTTAAGTTTTTTTTATTTTGAAACCTTTACTATTGAAGAATAGTACAATCCCTTTCAGATTCACTAATTTTTACAGCTTCATTGAGTTAATCATTTCATTCAAGTAATCTAAAGTGTAAAATTCAATATTTTCCTGTTTCACTAATTTTGAACATATTACCACATTTACTTTTTTATGTCTGTGTATAAGCGTGCCTGTGTACATATCACACACACATACATCTACATATATTTTCCCTCTTAACCATTTAAGATAAGTTACAGATATTGTGTGCCTTTACCCCTGTATACTTCAACAAGTATTTTTTTAAGACCAGGGACGTTAACTTACATAACCATAGTACAATTGTCTAATTCAAGGAATGTTATCTAAAATCATTCCATATGCAGCTTTTACCAATTGCCCCAATTCCATCCTTTATTGGCAATGTCCCCCTCCACCCAGGAACAAGTCCAGGATTGTGTGTAGCATTTAGTTGTTATTTAAGCTGGAATAGTTCCTTAGCCTTTCTTGGTTTTTCGTGACACGGACATTTCTGAAGAGCACAGAGAACTTATTTTCTAGACTGTTACTCAGTTTGTGTTTGTCTGATGTCTCCTTATGACAAGATTTAGGTCTTACATTCCTTTTTTTTAAAGATTTATTTATTTTTGCATACAAGCTGGGGTGCAGGCTGGAGGTATGGGGCGGTGAGAAGGTTCACCAGAGACAGAGTGGGGAGCAGAACAGGCAGATCTACTGAAATACACTGCTGAAGGGAGCAGCGGGCAAGACAGGAGATGTCTGCTGTGCCCTGTGGGAATCTCCCCAGCCGGGCATTGAACTTGTGCTGCAGTCACCAACAGCTCCACAGCGCTGTGCTTAACCCTTTGTGTCACCAGGAAAGCCCCAGGTCTTACATTCTTGGTAGGAATTTCACCAAAGCAGTGTGTTTTTGTGAGTGCCTGGCATCAGGAAGCACGTGAAGTAGGTTGATGTGGGTTGTTGCCCTGTGGGTGATGTTTGCTTTGATCTTAGTTAAGGTTGTCTTTGTGTTTTAGTCATTATTATCATTATGATTGAGATGAGAATGATAATAGCTACTAATGGGATTATCAACAAGACTACTTCAATTGCTTGTGTAAAAATCACAGTCTATAGCAGGTGCCTCATAGACTGAGGCTGTTAATGCAGAGGAAATTGGTTTGGAGAATGAGCCTTTAAACAAGGGGTTGGGAAGGAGAATCACTGCCCTTCATACAGCCTCTGATGGGAGAACTTCCAGGAGAGCCTGAACATTGTGGAGGAGGGACACAGGAGGTCATTTCTGAAGAGGAGAGGGGGCTGGAACACTGAACATTCCTCCCCCCAACTTTGGCTCTCCACGGTGGCCCCAACTAGGACCTGCCTCTCGAACTTGGTACGTTGTGGGGTCCCTCTAGCTCCTCTTCTTTCCAAAACAGGTACTCCAGAGGCTCATCAAATCTCGAGGGAAGTCTCAGTCCAAACACCTCAATGTCCAAATAGCGGCCTCGGAGAAGCTGGCGCAGTGTCCCCCTGTGAGTGCTCAGACCCGGGGCGGGGGGCCATTTGGGTCCTCCTGCTTTCCTCTGATCTTCATGGGGCGCAGAGTGACCAGGAACACCTGGGTCAGGTCCATAGGTACAGGCTAGTCTTCTGGGAAAGAGCGCGCGACAGCTATCAGAGGCTGGGTTCAAGCCCCAGAAGTACCACTTCTCCGTGGGCACTTAAGGCCCCCTCCAAGCCTTGCTTGCCTTATATCTAGAAAGAGGGAGCTGGACTTTCGGGGTGCCAATGTATGTATCTGAGAGTCATCCTCCTCTTTCTGGTGATCCAGGTCTCTTAATTTTATCCTTCAACCCCCTGGCTCCACCCATTGCACCCAGGCCACACTCTCACCCCTTGGCCATGCCTGACTCACCCCTGCCCCGACCCTAACCCCGCCCTCCACAGGAAATGTTTGACATCATCCTGGACGAGAACCAATTGGAGGATGCCTGCGAGCACTTGGCGGAGTACTTGGAAGCCTATTGGAAGGCCACACACCCGCCCAGCAGCACCCCACCCAATCCGCTGCTGAACCGCACCATGGCTTCTGCGGCCCTAGCTGCCAGCCCTGCCCCCGTCTCCAACCTCCAGGTACAGGTGCTCACCTCCCTCAGGAGAAACCTCAGCTTCTGGGGCGGGCTGGAGGCCTCGCAGCAGGACGGGGCAGTGCCCCAGCAGCAGGAACACGCCATGTAGCTGCCCTGCCGTCTCCCCTGAACTCAGGGCTCGGAACTGGAGAGCAGGGAACATGGGAAAGGAAGGGGAGAACTTTTATTTTGTAAAAAATGTGGTGAGCGGCAGCTTCTGGTGTCTGTGGTTTTTGATGGGGTGGGGCTGACTGGTGGTGCCTCCCTGGGCTGCTGCCTTGGGGGCTTTGGGATGTGAGGCCTGCTTGGGATCTTAAGACAATTGCCTAGGAAGAAAACATGAGGAAGACTGATAAATTCATCTGCTGGACTTATGCCCATTTTAGGTGCAACAGAGCACGAATCCCACAGAGCAGAGCCATTAAGCCCAGAGAGACTGCCCCCCCACCAGGCCCTTAGCCCCTGAAGTAACCCTCAGAAGGGCCCAGAATGTAGCATCTCCTATAAGCTGATGCTTTACGTTCCATCCTTCTCCCAGTTAGGCTGATTCCAGGAAAGGCCTTCTGTGGGTGCCCCACCCAAACTCCCCCTCCTCCCTTGGGAACCGTGGTCCATCTCTGAGATCATACCATTATGTATTTTGTTCTAGATTAGCGCCAGAAGAGACCCATGAAATATCTGTTGCTTTTCAAATTTGTTTTCTGCAAGCGAGCCCATTGTGCCCTGACTGACATGGAGTCAGTATGGGGACAAGCCTTCCTTGCTCTGCTCAGGGGTTCGTGGCTTGGCCTCCCTTTCATCGCCACTGTGCTGCCACAGGGGCTCCTGAAGCACTTCTCTGCCCTCCCTGCCCCAGTGCAGATCTCCAGGGGGCAGTTTGGACATTTGACCTCTAGTCTAGTCCCCATCACACTGTGCAAAGAAACTAGGCAACAGAGAGGGGAGTCATTTGCTCAGGTCACACAGCCTGAAGTGGGGGGAGTGGGCCTAGAACCCACACGGCCTTGCATCCCACCTGCAGTGTTTGTGGTGCAGTGGCTCTCTCATTCACCTTCGTGTGGCATTTGGTGATGAGGGCATTGGGCCTCCTCACTGTCTCCAGTGGGGCATAGAGACCGAGCAGCCTTTCCCAGCCGGCTGCTGTGAGTCTTTACTGCAGACTATCTTCTGACTAGAGAGCAGGGGTTGGGGGGAAATGGGGTTCTGGAAACCTGTAAGCAGGGTCTGGGTTGAGTTGGGACTAGTGAACTTGAGCTGAAACCCCGTCTTTAGTCTATTTGGAGAATTGGGGCAACGACTAACCCAATCAAGCACTAACGAGTGGCAGTACTAATGAGCTGCTAATGGTGATTTCCCTAAGACAGCCTTAATCAGAATGCTGAGGAAGCGATGACTGACTTCATGGGCTCTCTGCCATGGTTACCAGGAGCCATCACGCCTCCTCTTGCCTTAGGAAGGTTGGGAGCCCTCCACCCCGATAGAGGAGCAAAGGCCCTGCAGTCTGCCCTCTGGCTGGGGCATAGGGCCATTTGCCAGAGGCAGCCCCTAGAGCCAGCAGCCTCCTCCTTCAGCCAGGCTGGATGTCTTGGCGCCGTCACTAACCTGCCTTGCTTTGTTGTGTTTCTCTCACCCCTGCCTGATCTGCATGGTGTGTGCCGTCTGTCTGCTAACCAGGGACCCTACCTTGCTTCCGGGGACCAGTCGCTGGAACGGGCCACCGGGGAGCACACCAGAGTGCACGAGTACCCCGGGGAGCTGGGCCAGCCCCAAGGCCTTTACCCCAGCAGCCACCCACCAGGCCGGGCGGGCACTCTGCGGGCACTGTCCCGCCAAGACACGTTTGATGCCGATACCCCTGGCAACCGAAACTCTACCTACACGGAGCTGGGAGACTCGTGTGTGGATATGGAGACTGACCCCTCAGAGGGGCCAGGGCTTGGAGACCCTGCAGGGGGCAGCACCCCACCAGCCCGGCAGGGATCGTGGGAGGATGAGGAAGAAGACTATGAAGAGGAGCTGACCGACAACCAGAACCGCGGCCGGAATAAGGCCCGCTACTGCGCGGAGGGTGGGGGTCCAGTTCTGGGGCGCAACAAGAATGAGCTGGAGGGCTGGGGGCGAGGTGTCTACATCCGCTGAGAGCCAAGGGCCACGCAGTGGGAGGAACGGCTAAGCCCAGGGAGGGGAGGGAGAGAGGGGCTCACCGCCTGGGATGCATCTTGCCTCCAGGGGGCGCTGTCTCCTTTCAAATGCCTTTGCTCAATGTTTCGGTCTTGGGGGTAGCAACGCAGCTCCTGGGCGTCCCTTAAGCCTCAGCCGTGAGTTTTTACCTACCTGCTATGGATGGATGGGGGGTTATGTCCCTTTTTTCCCCACCTCAGGGGGCTATCTCCCCTCATTCTCCCACAGAAAAGGTGCACTTCCTATACTATTCTGGGCTCTAAATGAGGGTCTGAAACGGGGTGGCCCTTTTCCCAACCTGGAGTATTTGGAGACGATAGGGACCTTTTCCTGGAGGAGACCACAGAATATTTCCCACTCGGGCTCTTTTCCCCAAACCCCAGATCCAGGGTCCCTCACCATTCCCACCCCCTCCCCAACTTCCCGGCAGCATTGTCTGGTAAGTGAAAGCTACAGCAAGAGTGCCCGGCAGGGAGCTTGTCTAGGGGAGGAGTCTGCCGTACGAAGTGGTAGAATTCGGCTGCAGTGCCCTGCGCGGGCGGAGGGCCCAGATCCTGAGTGTGCCCCCAGACGCTGCTTCCCACCCACTGCCTCCATGCCTGAGCCTTCACCTCCCCCAGGAATGAGCTTTGCTTCCAACACCCCTTGCCTGCTGCCATCAGAAGAGGGAGCCCCTCTGCCTCTGAGCCCCCATCTACTTGTCACCTGGATGTGGAACACTGGTCCGCCGCCTCATTTTGAAACCAAAAAACTGCTCCTTCACTCTCACCCTGAAGCCCCAGGGGAGAGGCCCTGTCAGTTGGTGCCCAGGAGGTGAGCACCATCTCAGGGGTTGCCTCGGGACCTCTGGTCTCCCCCCAGGGGTTTGGCTGCTGCTGCTGCTGCTGCTGCTGCTGCTCTGTATTTGCCTCTTGTGATCCTGTCCTTCACCCCATGTCCGCTCCCCCCAGGAGAGGCCTTGGTACCCACTCTGCCCTGGGGTGTCTGCCTAGCACCCCTATAGCCCAGCAGCCCTGCCCCTCCCCAGCCTCCAGCTGGGCCAGAGAGAGCCGATTGTGCCAATGAGGACTGGGCCCTGCCCAGCTGCCCACCTTGGGTGGGCTCCTCATGCCTGTCTCGCCACCTCCTGTGCCAATGTTGTCCCCCCCTCCCCCACCTGGGGGGTGGGGCGCAGCTTCCACTTACTGGTTAGAAGACACCACTGCCCAACCTTCCTCCCTGTTTGGTGTCCTGTGCCCCCCCCCCGTCTGTCTGTCTGTCTGTACTCCCCTAGAAGTATTTTGCCACATATAAAACCGCCATCCTGTCCTTTGCGGCCACCTCCCGAGCCTGTTTCTTTGTTCCCGCCACAGGTTGCCAGGCAAAGCATGTGGGAGCTGCTGAAGTGCAAGGGTCATTGAAGTGGGGGGAGTGGGGAATAAGCTGTGCCCCTTAGCTGTTCACTCAACAAGAGAGCGGGTGCTTTATTTTGCGGCTCTCTGGCGGGAACTGTGAGGCCAGTCTCACCTCTCCATTCAGCCCCACTCCTTACCTGCCTCCCCAAGTGTGGGGCCAGGGAGAAATGGGAAGCTCCGGTGGGGAAGTGGACTGTGGCTCAGACAGTGAGTGGATGCACCCCCGCTGGCATGGTTAAGACCTGTCCCTGTTCGTCTGCTCCTGTGGGCTCAGCTGTCCCTCACACCTCAGGAGAGGGAGGGGCTGAGTTGGCTTCTTCCTCCACTGATGTCCTCACAACCCAGTCCCAGCCCTGGGGGGAGGGGAGGCCTGTGAGGTGGGAGGGGCAGAGAAAATTGGGTGCTCCCCCAGCTGCAACCTGGGAGAAAAGGTGAAGGAGAAAGCAGGTGACTGCCAGGTTCTGCCAGCTGCAGGATGTGGACTTCTGATTGTTAGCGCTGCCACACGTATCCTGCCTCACAAGACACCCACGAACCTTTTCTCCTGGTTCTTGTTTCTGGGGTGGTGGACCTGGTGGACTAGAGCGCCTGCACCAGGGGTGTGTGTGTGTGTGTGTGTGTGTGTGTGTGTGTGTGTACACTAGAGTGCCTGCCCCAGGGGTGTGTGGGGGGGGGGTGGGCAACAGACATCCAGACCCAAAGGAAAGAGGCAGGCCCACAGGTCACATGTCTGGCCCAGGGAGTGGATGGCAATGCTGGCACCACTGGACTGGAGCCCAATCTCAGTTTCCCAGTGCGGTGCTCTTCTCACTACCTGTCAGTGGAATCAGCTCTCCATTCACATGTTATTCCCTGAGCACCTACTATGTGCCAGGCACATGTATAATGGGAACCACAGACAACTCAGGACTACACGATGGGCTCTCAGATGTGGGAAGCACTGGGTATTGCAGAGACCTGGAACAGAGGTCACTCCATAATCTGGGAAGGTGGGGGGCTTCCCAGAGGAGGAGAGGCTAGAGTAGAGTCTAGAAGGATGCTTGGGAGTTCATCTGGGCAGAGAAGTGGGACAAGTTTACAGGGCAGAGGAAGCAGGTGACCCATATGACACATTCTCGGTGCTTCACCAGCAAAGTGTGCTCTCAGGCAGTGGTCAGAGAGGGGGCAGGGGCAGATTGCATGACCTTGGGTCATGTTAAGGAGCGTGGGCTTTGCTCCAAAGTTAATGTACCGCACCTAAAGGGTTATAAGCAGTGAAGGCGAGGTTGCCTTGGTTGCGGTTTGGAGCGTAGTTTGGAGGGCCTCGCCTGGAAAGGGCTGCAACACTCCAGGAGAGAGGGAGGTTTTCAACAGGCCGCAGTGGTGGAACCGTTAGAATCCAGAGCACTTGGAGAGCATTCAGAGATGGCCGGTGTGGATGGGGGAGGGGGTCTCAGATGACTTGGATGGAGGGCTTCCCAGACCTGCTGAAAGCACATCAGTGGCAGGAACCATGTTTAGCTTTGGACTAGGTGGGTTTATGGTCTCCGCGAAAGGAAATCCCAGAGAATAGAAGACAGCTGGGTGCTTGGTCTGGCTCTGCAGAGAGCTCCATTTGGGGGTAGAGATTATTAATTGCAGTTTACAGATAAAGCTCAGAGAGGTTAAACAACGTGCCCAGTTACACGGCCCTGAAACAAAGACTTGAACTCAGATCTTTGGATTTCAAGTTCCGCGGGGCCTGATATCCCATGAGTCTAGTGCTAATTTCCATGCCCCAGGATGCCTCAGATTCTACAAGGGGAAGGAGGGCCAGGGAGGAGGAAACAGATGTCTGGATATATTTCTGTCTCCCCATGTGCCTTCTCCCTGAAATTGTCTTTGCCCAGAACTTGCAGACAGAGACTTTTTGAGGTGGCTTGGAGATACTGAGAGATGGAGGGAGATTCTTATCTCTTGATAACCACAGGCCATCGACAAATGCATAGTCAGACCTTGGTGGCTGTCAACAAGTGAGGATTTCAACAACTATGAAGTCAGCTAGGGCCAGAGGCTGGTGCTTCTCCACATCCACTGAGGAGACTTGGAAACTGAGGCACTGAGGGCCCCTCCTACCTAGTACCCCTCATCCTCCCTAACTGCTCCTATTTTTTGCGGTAGGCTTTCTCCTACAAAGAGCTGAGAGCAGAGAGGCCTCAGTCCTAGGGTAGCTGAGGGTTTCCAGCATAAAGTGAATTAAAGTGGGGCCACCATGGCCTGGGAGTGAGAAGGTGTTCAGCCCAGCACCCTAGAGAAAAATCTTGTCTTAGCCCCAATAATCACATCCTCAGAGAAGTGTGCCTTGGCTCTCTTCCAAATCCCACCCTATTGCCTCTCAGGGTTCTTTGTTCTGTAAGCTCCAGAAGATCCAGACTGGGTCTGTTTTATCAATTTGGCATGTTTCCTAACTCCTGACTCGTATTTGTCAACTAAGCTAATAAATGAATGAATGCATCCTAAGACCCAGTGCCTCAGGAGGAGACCTCGCGCTCTTCTGTTTGCTGAATGTGCTCCAGTGAGCAGAACGTCACTTTCAATTCTGCAATTGGTGGTGGGGGTGGGGGGCAGGATGCACTAAGAGGTTTCTTTTCCTTGCCTGTCCCCCAGAAACAGATGGTAAAAAGGCTTAAAGCATTACTGCTTCCTCCAGTACCCTTCTGTGTCCCCATCCTACCCCACCCTGCTCCTTTCCTCGGGCTCACAGGGCTCTGGTAGTTGATTCTCCTTCCTTCTGACACTAGGCGCCAAGCTGGGTGGGAGGGGGGAGAATTCTATGTTTAGGAAACAGCTTTCTCCTCCTTTCTCTGCTTTCCCGACATACTTCCCTGCCTTCCTCGATACTCTTCAACTTGTACTCATCCCTTGTTTTACTCTTAGATCATCTCTCAGCTTAACTCATTGTTTGTCAGTCCAATTGCAACACACTCCTACCAAGCACCAAGTGCCAGGCACTGGGCCCAGCCCAGAGTGGGGCAGATGTGGTGAACCACACATGAACCCCACCCCTGAGCTTACAGGTGATTGGAGGAAACAAACCTGCCAGTCAACAACTTCGGTGAGGGAGAAGGCCCATCCTGTTGACTGGAGACCACTGGAGACCCAGGACAGAGCTTGGGAAGTAAGTGGCTTTCATGGCAGGCAGCTAAGTGGTTTCGGGGATTCTTCCTGAGAAATTAAAAGCATTCGGGTAGAGGAAATGCAGAAGCAAAAGCACAGTGGGATAGAGCTGGGCATGTGTGGGCAAGGACCAAGGTTGCAGAACATGGGCGACATATCTGCAAAGGCAGGTGGGGTGATCATGGAGGTTCTTGAATGTCAGGTGAGGAGACAGCAGAAGCCAGTGGGTAATGGGGAACCAGTGAAGGTTTGAGCTGTGCTTAGGATGGTTAATGGCGGTGAGGATGCTCTGGGTGAATGGTCGGCAGAGGCAGGGACACCAGTTTGAGGGTTGATCCTTTAGTGAAGGAGAGCACCAACAGGCTACAGGGGCCAGTGGGGTGGAAACAGCAGGCTCTCCTGTGTGGTGACTGGCTTCTCTTAACCACCCCCTCAGCCGGGGTTGGTTTGCCTCCCCTACTTCCCTTTTTGTTTTCTGTGTTTTCCCCAGTTAAGCAAAGGACATTCACAAACAACAGCAGGTTCCCCCTTCCTCTCCCCAGGCTCTCTCCGTCCAGGTTCTCCTCTGCTGCCTGAGAATCCGGGACCCCTGTCGGTTCGCTTGCTGAGCAAGCTCTTCTTGCTCCATGCCTGTTTCTGAGGCCCACCCTCCGGAATCAAGCCCTGTTCCTGAGCAGCCCGTTTGTGGATGAATGGCAGACGCAGCGCCACTCTACTCCTAGAAGTTGCCTACTCCCAAGGGACCTGCAAAAGAGGGCTTGCACTTCTCCAAGGGAGCGCACTTTGACAAAACTCAAGCTTGTGAAACAAGTAGAGATCTATTGCCTAGACTATTTTCCCAGCCCAGAGAGGACCAGTGAGCCCTCTGCCCCACAGCTGGTAGGTACAACAAGCGGTCTCACGTTTTGCTTCAGTCAAGTGCCGCAGGCAAGGCATGAAATCAGGGGAAGCTGGGATTGGGTTGTGGGTCCCTGTGTGCAGTAGCCTGGATTTACAATGCGGGACCGTGCACCCAGAGAACTCTGGAATTTTTTCAGGTTGATGGGGAATATGGGGAGTTTGGAAGCCATTTCCTGTATCTCTAGGGGCCTGGCAGCTTGTTGTCATCTTGGAACCCAGGAGGGGCCAGCGATCCCAGGGGGTTCCCAGCCCAGCTGGTGACAAGTGGGGCCTCCTTGACCTCATCAGCAAAACTTGCCCGATCCTCCCCGGGGGCGGGGCTCCGAGCCTTGAGCCCGACCCGCGTGGGAGAGGGCCGTGGAGTCCCTGCCTCTGCCTGGCCGGTCTCGCCATGGGACATCTGATTGCCAAGCTAATGGGCGTCTTCGTGAAACAGGGTAAGGGGCACGTAGATTTTCCAAGAGACCGCTTTAATCCCTCTCTCCCCTCTGTTGTGGGGCTCCCCTGGTCTGTAGTCGTCTGCGTAGAGGCGCCGAGGCGGGGGCCTCGGGCTAGGAGGGTCCTGCCTGCCGCTCGCTCCTCGCCTGCTCCGCTGCCTCCCTACCCCTTCCCGCAGGCCCCTAGCGGGTGGCGCGTCTCAGTGTGCCCCAGGGCTCAGGACTGAGCGAATCTCCGTCCTCCTGCTAAACGCCGCCATCCGTTTCCCGCGATTGTGACTTGGCGCTCGGCTTGTCCCGGAGACCCCCTTCTCTTGGCAAGCGCCGAGCGCCCAAGACCCTTGGGACTCACTTTTCTGGAAATGTGGAGCGGGGCAGGTGGGGCTCTGTGCTCATTTCCACACTTCCGAAATGATGCAGGTGTCAGGGGCGAGCGGGGAAGGAGACCTGTCCTGTTGGTATTGTGTGTGTACCGGTGGGGTAGGGTGGGGTGGGGGAGCAGAGGTCCCCCAGACTGCTGGGAACACTTGACCCCTTCCTGGGAGGCGTGGCGGGGCACACAGTCCCTAGGTGACCGGGTTTAGCCCTAATCCTGTCCTGCCCTCGGATACCTCCAGAGCACAAAGTTATCATCGTGGGACTGGACAATGCAGGGAAGACCACCATCCTCTACCAGTTGTAAGTGCCTCTCAGGTGGGGAAAAGTCGGGGGTGGGGGCGACTGGCCTTAGCACCAGACCAACTGCCATTTGGACCAATCACAGGAGCGCTTTCTTGGGTTCCCGGGTTTCTCTGTAGTAGGAGAGATCGGGGGTGCCAGTGTGACCTTCCTGCTGTAGCGACCCCTCTGTTAAATGGCCCCTCGGCCTGGCATTGGAATCTTGCGCGGGGTGGGGAATCCCTCTCCTCCCGGCGTCCACCCCCACCCCCACCGGCAGCTGCCAAAGCGGTGGCTAGCTTGACGCCCCTTCTTCCTGCTCCTTGCTCCCCCTGGTGGCAGGTCTTTCCTCTAACTCCTGCACCCGCCTTTGCCTCATCATTTTCTCCTTTCTTCAAAGGCGAAGGCGAGGGCCAGCTGCGGGTCGGCTGGGTCGGTAGCAGCTCGCCCGCACAGGCAGGGGCGCGCGGGAACCTCCATTCCGCTTTCCCGTGTTCACGCTGCCGGTCTCTCTCCTGTTTGGGAGCCTCCAGAGCGTTAGGACAGACTTCCCCCCTGAAAAAGTAATATATGTAACCACCTTAAAACTTGGTTTCTAATTGGAAGAAAAGAAAAAAAAAAATCGCACAGTTCAAGAGGAAGTTTCCTCTCACTCCTAGCTGTACTCCCCGGACCGTGCAGTCACTCCTGACATGTAAATACATTGTGGTTTGTGTCGCTTTAAACAAAATACCTGTCTGATGGCCTTCACTGGTGTCTTTTTCCCCAACCCCTTCCTGCTCAAAGTGTGGTCCTCAGACCAGGAGCATTGGCGTCATCTGGAAACATTTTAGAAATGCAAAACCTTGCGGCGCTAACCACTGGATCTCCATTTTCATGCAACTCCCAGGTGATCCAACTGCATATTCAAGCTGGGGAGATGATCTAATGAGTCCCCATCTCCGGGTGTGGTGTGAGCCAGGGCAGAACCTGGTCTCTTTTCCTCCCTCCCCTGTGCCCAGCAGATGCTCAGGGAATCTGGCTGAGCTGTTCTGAGTTAGATTCAGGCTAATTTGGGAGCAGCCTGACTTAGGAGCAAAGCTGACAGTAGATGGGATGAATTCTTGGCATCCTCTTCTCCGTTCCCAGCCTGATGAATGAGGTGGTCCATACAAATCCCACCATCGGCAGCAACGTGGAGGAGATTGTCCTGCAGAAGACGCATTTCCTCATGTGGGACCTAGGCGGGCAGGAAGCCCTGCGCTCTGCCTGGACTGCATACTACTCCAACACAGAGGTGAGGAGGGCACTTGGCCTGGAGGGGCCTCCAAGGCAGCTGTGTGACATTAGCCAGTTACTCAACATCTCTGAACCTTAGTCTCCCACTTGTGAGGTGAAGCTCCATAATGACCTCCCTCGGTGGTGGTAAAATTAAAAAAAAAAAGCAGTAATTGCACATATGTCAAATACTGTTGTCTGATAACATTTTTGAATCTTTGCTGGCCTCTTTCTGATGGACACATTGGTTGGGTATGTCCTTCATCGCCATGGGTCTTCCTTTCCTGCTCTGGCAGTGGTGGAATTCAGTGCTTTAATTCCTGGAGTGAGATGGAGCTGAGTTCAAATTCCAGCACTGCCACCCACCAGCTGTGTGGTTGAGGGCAAGCTTAGTCACCTCACTGAACCTCAGTCTCCTCATTTATAAAATGGGGATCAGTGTGGCTCCACTTCACAGGGAAGTGGGAGGTCTAAATGGAGCCCTGTCTGCCTGGTGCTGAGCATGGCTTCTGGCAACATGCAGAGCTTGTGCTTGTATCCAGGTCTGGGGGGGCAGGCGGAGAAGAGGGCTAGGGCATTGAGATCTTGAGATGGGACAGTAGTTTTCCGGGGGGGGGCTTGCTTCTGGGCAGTGCAGAGGCCAGTAGGGGAGCACAGTGGGCGGGAGACCCCTTCACCAAAGAGAAAACCCATCACTCACAGTTCCCCTCTGCTGGCCAGTTCATCATCCTTGTGATCGACAGCACCGACCGGGAGCGACTGCCGACCACTCGGGAGGAGCTCTACAAGATGCTGTCCCATGAGGTAAGTCCCTGGTGGTTGGGAGGGCCCAGCGTGTGTGACTAGCTGTGTGACCTCAGCCTAGTCACTTACCCTCTCTGAGCTTCACCCCTGACGTCCCAATCTCTGAGAGCTTCTCTTCCATTAGCGTGGACAGGGCTAGTTTATCCCAGATGAAGGACAATAATGCCCTCAGCACAACTGAGCCCAGAGTTGCTTGGTTCAGGTCCTAACCCCACCTCCTGCTCATCGTGGGATCCTGGACAAGTCACTGCATCTCTACCCTTCAGTTCCCACAAGTATAAAATGATGAAGATCACAAACTCCTGCCTCCTGGCACTGTGATACCCCCTGGGCTGGTTGGGAGGCATCCCACAGCTGTGGTGCTGCTGTTGCAGGCCATCAGGCAGGACTCACGGGGTTATGAGAAGGGAGGCTGGGCCCTGGCAGGCTCATTAGGTCTGGGGTGCTCGGTCCACAGGCCCTGCGAGATGCTTCTGTCCTGATCTTTGCCAACAAGCAAGATATGAAGGACTCCATGACCACCGTGGAAATCTCCCGTTTCCTCACCCTCAGTAGCATCAGAGACCACCCGTGGCACATACAGGGTTGCTGTGCCCTCACTGGAGAAGGGTTAGTGGCTGCCCTACCTGGACCTCTGGGGCTCAGTCCAACCAATGGACAACTGACCATCAGAACCTTCTTCTGTCAGAATCTGGCTCACAGTTAGATCCTGGGTCAAGTCAGTGGGCACCTCCCACAGCTGGGGTGCTGTGCGTAAGCGGTGAACAAGACAGAGCTCCTGCTGTCAAAGGGAAGACAAAGTTCTTGCTCTAGTGGGGAGAGAGGTGACAGTCCACGAAACCCCAACATTTGAGGTAGTGTGACTGGAAGACTAGAGCTTGGGCCACCTGTCACCACCAATGCCAATAGGGACAGGACTTGAATCTTTAAGGTGCACATTAATCAGATAGCCAGCAATCTCAAAGACAGGGGTTAATATCCTAAAGGGATTGCCTGAACATTTCATTTCCAGCTGGTTTTTTATAACGAGTGGAACAAAGATAGTTTAGCAGTAAGCAGGCCCTCACTGCTGCCTGAAGCTTGTGACATCCAGCCCCAAGGAACCACCCATTTATGGCAGTGTCTTTGCCACCCCTGTCTTGGGAAGACCCCTCCTCCCCCAACCCAGAGTCAGTTCAATTCAACCAGCATTTCCTAAGTAATGCCCCTCCCCATGTTGGGCCAGGTGATGCAGATGTGACCAACACCCCACCCTGGCTCACAGTCTAGTGGGGGAACTTGCTATGGAGCCTCTTTCCAGGCCTTTGGAGTCACTCTGGCACTGCCCCCAGTGATGGAGTAGGTGGAAGGAGGCATCGCAGCCTTGCCCAGAGACGCTGCTAAGGTGTGTCTTCTGATTCCCAGATGCACAGAGGCCGCTGCACCTCTGCTTCCTAACCTTTATCAGCAGTACAATTGTATGCCCTACAGGGCATTCCTGTTTTTCCACCAGTAGCTCCAGCCCCTGGCACAGTGCACAATGCTTTGTAGGCATTCATCCATTTATATTTGTTGGTTAAAAGAGTGGATGTAACTTAGATCTCCTCAGTCTGCTGGGGGCTGGGCCTGGGGGCTTGAAAACCATCATCCTCCAGGGACATGCTGAGCCTTGCTGTTCCTCCCTCCCTGCAGGCTGCCAGCCGGGCTACAGTGGATGCAGTCTCGGGCCACCGCCAGCTGATGAGAGACCAAGCAGAAACTCTGGGGGTTTTGCATGGACCCCGTGGGTGGAACATTCAAGTGACTCACCTTCCTAAGGTTTTCTGGTGGGAGAGGGGCAGCTATGGACAGCTTGCCAGCACCCGCTTAGACTCCCACTGAGAAACGAGCTGACACACCTGGAATTGCTGCAGAGAGGACAGCAGAAAAAGCTGCCCCTGGCTCCATGGAAGTAGGTGTCCTTAGAGACTCTAGGGAAGCTGTCGCAGTGTTGTGGGATTAGAAGTTAGAGCCCCTTCCATCCAGCCTTCAACCTCTCTGTGGGACAAATTAGGGGGGGCAGAGTAAGAGACTGCTCTTAATTTCCTAGAACCTTACCTCCACCTTCCTTACCACAGCCCCATTCACCCTATTCCCATCTTCTTTCATCTTTATTCCATACTTTGCCTTTAGGCAAAGAAGATTCCGGAAAGTGAAGTGGGTGGGCTCAGGGGTAGGAGGGCAGAGCCAAGAGCTGAGTGGTGAGAGAGGAGTAACATTCCTCGCTGGATGTGGCTGGCCTGCAGGGGCTCCTTCCCCTCCCCCCTCTGGTGGGAGATGCTGGCTCGGACTACAGCTTCTGAATGTTCAGTCCTTCTATCCTTGGCCTGCAGTGTGATCACACTCCTCTCAAATGCCCCAGGTTCCTAAAAGCTCTGCTTCTCTGTGTGTCTTTTTGTAATGATTTTCCTCCCACACTGTATTAAGATTTTCATAAATGTAATAAATGCCATTAAAAACTGCTCACTTATTATTTTTACCTGCTCCTTCTGCCTGGACCTCAAACTGGCTTTTGGTTTTTGCACAAATTTCTGAGGCTAGAGGAAAATCTGCCTTGGCAATGGAGTATTGGGGGCCTCTAGTCCATTTGGCTGGGGAACTGGCTTTTTAGCCCTGGCCTCTACCGCTCTCTGCCAGGTGACTGACTCCTGGCTAGCCATGACTGGGAAACTCTGGGTTCCTCTTGGGCCTGGGGCACAGGTACTGACTCCATGAAGTAGGAGCCCTAGAGGTTGGAAAAGCTCAGGCGTTCTCTCTAGATAGAAAAGGAGATGGGATGGAAGCCCAGGCTGCCCATCTTGTGTACCTGGGATGGTCCTGAGGTCAGTGGGTCTCCTTCACAAGTCAAGCAATGGGAATCTCTAGAAACAATGATAGAGGGTTTAGAAATCCTTAATCCTGAGGTTGTCCTGAGGTGTGATTGTGGAGGAAGAACCTAGGAAATCTACCCATTTCCGCTCAGGTTCTGTGTTCTTTCCATTAAATCATTCAGGCACAATTTACAAATAATATACTGAAGGAAATTTGCTAGCAATCGCTTATTCCATAGAAATTTATTCTAATGGAAAACAACCTGCGTGCTGGGGGTATAGCTCAGTGGTAGAGCATTTGACTGCAGATCAAGAGGTCCCCGGTTCAAATCCGGGTGCCCCCTTTCTCACGTCGGTTTTTCCTGTTTTCTTGTTCTACTTGCTGTTGGCAAAATGGAGTGAACGGATCTTTGACCCCTATCGACCTGTTTTGCGGTCGAGTGAGCATGGAGACCTGGACCTTTCCTGTCCATGCACCCAGCGTGTGTATGTGTTTAAGGGCGGACGCAGTGCAAGTGAGGGTCAGGAGGCTCGGGTTTGTACGTTGATAGGCGGTGTGGACGGCTGACTATTGTGCGGCGGAGGCAGGAGCACCACCAGGTCGGCCTACCCAGTCAGTGACCCCCAATGATTGTTTTCAGCGAAGAAGGCTGAATTTCTAAGGGTCGAGGTTAGGCCGGGGAAGGGAGGCCGGAGAAGCCAGCGTGAACTTGTTGAATGGAGACTGGGGAGCCGAGAAGCAGTACAAGGGCTCTAGCAGGGCAGGAGTGGTGGATCGCAACCCAGAAGAGGACCCCGCCCCCGAAATGAGGATCGAGAGACGCCCACATCCCCACATTGCATTTTTCTGACACTAGCGGTTGAAATACTTAGCTCAGAACTTGAGGAAACAAGCTGCTCTCCGATGAATAATCTTTTGAGGTTTATTTCTCTTCATTTCTTATAAATCACGGGTCTCACGTCTTCAATTAAATCTCACAGCGCCTGCGCAGAAATAATACTAAAAGACTACCGGCAACAGGCCACCACCAGAGGGGGTATAGCTCAGTGGTAGAGCATTTGACTGCAGATCAAGAGGTCCCCGGTTCAAATCCGGGTGCCCCCTGCTCACAGTTTTCCTTGGAGTCCCTTTTTCTTTGGTCCGAGTATTTTCTTTTTCAATTATATGCTTTTTATTCCTTAATTTTATGTTGGGTTTTCTTTTGTCACCTCTCTTGGGCGAATGAAGAAGGGCGAAAGAGTGCAAGAAAGTGGGGAATTCTACACTGTGACTCTCAAAACGTGGTCACCGGACCAGCACCACCACCTTAGAAATGCCAATTCTCTGCTGCACCCCAGAACTACTGAATTAGAAAATTGGGATAGTGCCCAGAAATCTGTGTTTTAATAAGCGCTCCAGATGTTTCTGATGTACGCTCAAGTTCTAGAGACTCTCTAAAAAATGTACAAGTCATTGTCTTCTATTATTTTCAAGTTGCTGTTTCAACCTGAGTCTTACAAAGTAACTTTACAATATAAGACATTCTGTCGGGCACCCCCAACGGGGGGATGTATAAAGAGATGGGAGCCGCAGCTGGAATTCCACCCTGGGTCCCCTCACCCAGATGTCGGAGGAAGGGGCGATCCGCGGGTGGGAGTCGGCTGGCGCTCAGCGGCAGGGTAGGGCCGGAACACCCGGAACCCGCCAAGCACGAGAGCGGCGGCGCGTGCCGCGGCCATTAGGGGGCAACAAGAAGCCGCACCTGAGAGCGGCCGCTCATTTGATCCTACTTGAGAGACGGCAAAATTGGGATTTAAATTAGACACCAAGAAGAACTTACAGACAGGCCTTGCCTTATTCCTAGGTAAATAAATAGAGGGTTTAGGACTGTTCCAGGGAGTTTCTGGGGCCCTGGAGCTTGAGGAAGGAGGAAGTGGGGCTCAGAGATTTGCGAATCTTTAGTTTTTATTTCTTGTCCCCTCTTGGGCCTTAGCGCCAGAAACCCTCCTTGTCAGCCCACACTGTTCCTTCTTTTAACCCCACGCATATCCCACTCCTGGGGAATTTCCCCCAGGGTCTCAGCTCTCCAGCCCTCTTACCCCTCACTCTCCCACTCTCCAGAGCTCCAGCTCCTTGCACCTTCCCAAGTAGGTCAGGGAGGGGAGAGGCACCTCCGTGTCCTGACCTGATTCCCTGACGTCTATTAAATCTCTTAAATTGAGGGTATTTTTATTCTGTCCTGGAAGGAAAAAAAAGATGTTCTTTCCCCAGAGTCTGGTACAACGTGGGATGAGATGTCTCCTAGATCTGGGCTGGCTTTGAAGAATGACTGGGCTGGACCCTGAGTAGGCCGGGTCCCCGGGGAGGAGGGTGTCCTCCCTTGCCTTCTGCGGTGGGGGCAGGTCTGGGCTATTTCAAAGAAGGGGTGAGCCAGGCACCCCGTCTGCTGTGCTGGAGGGCAAGACAGTGCTGGAAATGGGGGGTGGTGGGATAAAGTAGAGTGGAGGCTTGGGATGGGGGTGGCTCTCCCGGGCTTTCTCTGTTGGGGAGAGAAGCTGGGGGTCTTGGCTGCAAGGGGAAATGCCTGGGGTGAGGGAACCAAGTACCAGAAACCGCCAAACTCTGAAGTGCAAACCCAGAAAGTGGAGAAGGCTGAGGAGCCGGCAGTGGAGGGAACGGCAGGCCAGGGCGCGAGAAGCCTTCCCTCTGCGGTTTTCCCAGAGTGGAGGAGGGGAGCCGAGGCTGGAGCTGAGGTGGGGCAGCTGATGCCCGGGGGGCTCTCCAGCGCCGGGGTCCTCCGCCGGGTCCCCTGATTCTGCCCCACCCCGGCCGGGAGAGCGGCGGCGGAGCTGTTGGGGAGCGCGGGGGGAGGGCGGGGAGCGCCGGGGAGACTCCGGGAGAGCGCGGAGCGCCGCGCCCCCCGCCCCGCCCCCTCCCCGGCCGGGCTCCGAGGCCGCCGCTCTGCTCGCCGCCCGCAGGCGCTCGGGAAGCTGCCGGGCTCCCGCCGCCGCGCCGGCCCGCGCCCCGCCGCCCCCCGCCGCCCGCCGGGCCCCCTCCCACGCCGGACCCCCTCCCCTTTCGGGCCTCCTCCCTCGCGGGCCCCCTCCCTCGCCGCACGGCTGCAGGGGCCGGGGGCGGGTCCTGGCAGCCACCATGAGGGGCGAGCTCTGGCTCCTCGTGCTGGTGCTCGGGGAGGCGGCCCGGGCGCTGGGCCCCCAGCCCGGAGCAGGTAGGACGCGCGGGAGTTGGCCCGGGTGGGCGCGGGGCGCAGAGGGGCCGGCGGGCAGGCGGGTGCGGGGGCCGGATCGATGGGCCAGCGGGGTGGGGGGTTGCTCGCGGGAGGTCAGGAGCCCTGCGGGCGTGGCAGGTGGACAGACACACCACTTCGCTAAACACACGAGGTGTGCGAGTGCTCCGACCTCTCCTTCCCGCCGGGAAGGACACGGGAAGGACCCCGGGAGAGGGGGCTTCGTATGGCATTGGGCTCTCGCCCCCAGGGCGACAGTGGGAGAGTCCTAGGGACCCTGGTCACACCCTGACACGCTGAATTCTTACGAGATGGGGAGCTCCTGCCCCGGGTTTGCTCCTTTTTCTCTTCCTTGCGTCCACCGCCAAGCTGACCCGGGGCTGGTGGGTGTCTGGAGACCCAGCTTCTTTCCCCTGGCAAGGGCAGTGGCCGCCTGCCGCCTTGTTCTCCCTGTTTGGTACCTGGAGAAAGACTTGGGTACAGAAGAAGCAACTTGCTGTCCCCTACCCACAGCCCCAGGAGCCCCTGTCAGCTGTTCTGCCCTGGTGGTCTGTGACCTTTAAGGATTCAGGCTCAGAGGGGCTCCTGTCCCTCTACACCGGTCCTCCCCAGTCACCTTTCCCACCTGGAAGTCCCTTCTGAGGTCTGTCTCGAGTGCCTCGTGTTATTTTAGAGTCCCCTTTCTCCTCACACACCCAGACTTTCTCTGGGGCTGGGGAGGTGGGCAATTTGCAGTCAAGTCTCTGGACAGAGAGAACAGGGAAGATGGAGCTCCACGCTTCACTGGCATGGGTGCCCCTTGACTGGCAGGAGTGGTGTGGAGGGCTGGCAATGGGAGGCTATGTCTCAGCGTGTGCTGGCATCAGACACAGCTCCAATGACAGTGCTCCTGACTTTGCTGGTGGCAGTGTGGAGGAGGGAAGGGAAGGGTGCCGAGGGAGGAGATGTGGGCAGAGGGAAGTGTTCACTGATGTGGCAAGAGGAGGCTGCTGGTGCCAGACCACCACTTTTCAAGGAGACCCCCAAAGAGTGGCCAGAGTCTTGGCTTCTAGTCCAGCATTTCACTTGCTGTGTGACCTTGAGCGAATTACTTACCCTCTCTGTGCCTGTTTTCTCACTTATAAAGTGAGGCTGTGGGCCAAATCTTTGACTCATGGTGGTATTCTGAGAGGTCTTTTTTCTGTTATGTTTGTCTTTCCTTTTCAGGTTTTTAAAAAGATGTGTGTGGGTAATTGTTAGTTTTTAAAATCCATGTAGAAAGGAGACAGTTGTACAGATCCATTTTCGTGGTCCTTTGCAGTCCCAACCCGATAGAAGGATCTTCTGAACTCAGGATGTGACTGGGTTGACGAGGGAGGGCCCTGAACCCCATGGAGCTGGGAAATGAGAGGGCTGGGGTGGGGCTCTGGGAGATACTTGGTGGCTTGGTCCAGACCTGGCTGAATGCTGCCTCTTCAGAGTCAGGTAGTCTCTGGGGAGGCCAGGAAGAGGGGACAGGCAGAGGCTTGAATCGCATTTCTAAGCAGAGGACAGCCTGTCTTCTGGACATTGATGGAGAATCCGCCAGGAGATAGGTTAGACCCAAGGAAGCCAGAGGGGCAGCTGTTGACTCAGCCCAGTGCTCTGCCCATACACCAGGCTGCACTGGGGTGGGGACAGGGGCATGTCTTTTGTGTTTGAGATGTGGGGGTGGGACATTCTGGGGGACGGCTGCTCAGGGGGCACAGTCCGACTTTGGTCGGTGGTGAAACCCTTGTGGCCAGTGAAAGGGCAGCAGGAGCTGGACTTGATGGGGTGCAGCCACCCAGCCCCGGGGATCCTTAGGAGGGAGCTGAGACCGTCCTTCCCTTTGGATAGGTCAGCTTGTTTGGTGGAGTCTTGAAACTCCAGTTGTCATTAGAGGGGAGCAGGGAGGAAGGACACACAGCAGGGCCTCAGTCCTGTGCGCTGTGAGTGAGAGGTGGTCACAGATCCTACCCGCTCCCTTCAAGAGAAACTCCGGAAGTCAGTCTCTTGTCCTCTTTTCTCCCAAGTTGATCAGCGGTCTCTCCCTGCCACCTCTTGGTGCTTCCATTCTTCTCCCCAGACGAGGGTCCTTGGTGGGCCCCTGCCTGCCAGTAGGAGAGGAGAGGGTGCGGTTGGGGGCTCTGTGACTGGAAAGCAGGATTTCAGCTCAGGGTCTGGGTAACTTCCCCTGCTTTGGAAAGTCAGTCCTCATGTGAAACACAGGAAAGGCAGGAGGACCTACCAAATATAGATTTTATCATCCCCATTTTACAGATGAGGAGACTGAGGGTTAGAGGGGTCATGCGATTTATCCAGTGGTACCGACAGCAGGTGGCTCAGTCTTGAGCTGGCCTGTTTCAAACGTGTGTGCTTTTATTGCTGAGATTTTACAGTAGGGGTTTCCGGGGGGCTGTTCCCCAAGGGGAGGCTCTTCTAAGTTCTATGGATCTTTCTCCCTCTCTCCCTCCCTTCTTCCCTTCTCTTCCTCTCTCCCTCCTCTGTCTTCTGTCCATCATCCACCGTCCTTCTTTGCTTACTGAACATCTCCCTGCTCCCTTCTATGTCACTCACCTGGAGCCTGTAGGTGCGCCGGTAGCAGTGATGTATTGGGGTCAGGGCTGGCATGGTGTGTGTACCATTTGGGACGAGGTGGGGAGAGATGTCAGGGGAGGCTCTGGGAAGAAGTGACATCTCGCGAGACTTGAAGGATGAACAAGAACTCATCAGGAGCAAGGTTTATTTGTGGAGCAGAGTGGTCCTGGGAAAACTGCATGTGTGAAGCCCTGTGGCCAGAGAGGGCAGGGCTGGGCCCTGGAGAGGGCCTCAGGGGGACAGGAGGCTGGAGGGGTGGGCCAGGATCCGGTCCTGAAGGGCGCAGGGCTGCGTGAGCTGGAGGCACAGGAGAGACGGCATCAAGTCCATCCTCCAGACTCTACATGCTCTGGGCAGGGGTGAGTGGGGGACCGGCCTGAGGACACTGAGGCTGGAGGCTGGAGTGGCTACCAGGAAAGGGGCGGTGGTGGCCCTAACTGAGTGGTGACCATGGGGCTGGAATGACACCCTTGGGTGATGGATGGGATGAGGGTGGCTTGACCCTGGCAATGGAGCGTGGCAAGACCTGGCCTCCTGAAGTCTGCCCGTTGCCTCCTGCCCGGAGCATGGCAGCGGCATGCATGGCGGCTGGGCCACTGCCCCTGGGCTGCCCCTGTCTGGTGGGGCTCACGGTCTCCCAGGGCAGCTCCCAGGTTCAGGCTCAGTGGCATCAGTGCAGGGCCCTCCAGGAGCCCCGCCCACATGCCAGCCCCGTGGGGCCCTGGGGGGCTCCCCCTCTCCTGAGGAAGCAGTCTGGGGGGCGCAGGTCACCGCTCCTTAGTTCCTTGATCTGAGCACGCCCTGGGGCCAGTCGGCCTGAGGGTAAATCCTGCCCTGGACTCCTAGTGTGACCTTGGGCGAGTCCTTAACTGTCTTTGTGCCTCATTTTCCAGTGTGTAAGGTTGACGTAAAACCAGTGTCATCTCCTGGGGTTACTGTAAGGGGCTAGTCTGGTGCGCTGAGCACCGGCGTCATGCAGGCACAGCGTGAGCGTTCTCTAAAAGTCAGCCATCATTTTATGTCACTTGCTGTTGTGACATTCCACCAGGCCATGTGCTCCTTGGGACCATGGGGGAATGAGTGGGTGACTAGATGAACAGCTTGTGCTCTAGAAGCTTCTTGCCATCACTTGCAGGCTGGTACACTCACAGGCAGAGACACAGGGCATTGGAAAGATGGAGTCTCCAGCACCAGCTGAGGGTCGAGCAGGGCATGGCCAAGGCTTGTGTGGGTGTGCAACTCACGTGTGAGAGCACAGGCAAGAGGCCGAGGCCTTTAGGCAAGTCTGCATGTGTGTGTGCACGGGCCTGTTGCGGGGCTGATGTTTTGGCCTAGTCACCTCGGCAGCGGAAGGGTAGCAGGGAGACGGATGTGGTGTAGGTTGAAGGGGGACGATTCTGGGTTTGGCAGTGCTCCCCAAAGACCTGCCTCTCATTCTCTTGCTCTGATCTCCTTTATGGACTCTGCCTCTGACCCAGGCCCTGACCCTATTTATAGTTTCTCATGTATGTCTCCCCCGGCTGCTCATGCAGCCTGTGCTGTAGGCTCCATCATCAGCCCCATTTTTGTGATGAGGAAGCTGAGGCTTTGGGAAACCTAGGTGGTGTCTCCTCCTTGCCCCACTTGCAGTTGGGTCTGCCCTCCCTGCTCTCTCCTCGAGCCTCTGGCCTCTACCATCCGGGTACCCTCCTGTCTCGGTTGCGGGCTATGATGTCTGCAGGGCCTCCGCAGCCCTTTCCAGGCAGGCTGAGCCCCTCCACTTGCTCTGCACACGCTCCTTCCCTGTTCTGGCTCCTGCCCAGGCCCGAGGGCTGCTTGCAGCAGGACCCGGGAGCCAGAGAGGCCAGCCTGGCACAAACAGTTCTGTCTCTGGAGGCAGCTGTGGGTCCCACCCGCGAGGGGCAGGACAGCCCTGGCTTGGGGTCTGGGCTGTGGGCAGGCTGGCTTCCCAGCCTGGGCTCAGGTCCATCTGTGGGCAGCCAGCGGGCATCTTGGGGAGGGGGTCTGGGAACCGCCCCTCTCTCCACCTCCAGAGCATCTGTTTGCTATTAGAGGCAGAGAAGTGAGAGGACGCCGGCGAGGGTCCAGCAGGCGCCAGCCGCCAAGAATGACTTAATTGGATAAAATGTCTAATGACAAACCAGGGCCCCACAGCAGAGTCCTGGCCCCAGCCCTGGGTCCAGTCCTGGCCAAGCCTTGTCTCAGCCCCTGTCCTTGCCGGCTCCCAAAGTTACCTCCAGTATTGTGTTCTCAATTATGCAACCATTGAGCACCTACTGTTTGCACGCCTGAGGATACATAATTGCAGAGTGCTGGGGAACTCAGATACACCAGGGAGAAACGTTCAGTTACCTCATGGGTGCTCCAGGAGAGACTGCTACATCTAACAGCTCTGGGGGTGAGTGGGGGCAGGCAGAGAAGAGAGGGCCTCTGACACAGGGTGGGCCCGAAATTGGAGCTCATAGGGAAGATCAGACCCACATACACACCCATAGTAGGTATGACAACTGGAATGAAAATATATGACACCTCTTTGGGGGCATAAATCTTCCTGAAATGGAAAAGCATGGTTTTGTGTCAGGAATGTATTAGAATGAATTTAATGACCTAGAGGGAACCGGGGAGATGGCGGAGCCCAACAGTGGCTGCTGAGTGGCCTGCGAGTGGCCACTCACCAGACCTGAGCCGGGGCCGGCGCCTGTGGGCCGCTCTCCTGCAGAGCTCGGAGGCTTCTCTTTAGCCTGCTCCTGGTTGTCACTGATCGAGTGGAGGTGGCTCTTGAGATGAAGCCTGTTTGCCGCCCTGGTGGCGCGCAAGCTCCTCATTTCACAGGGAAAGTGACTCGTGAAGGTAGTGCTAGGACTTAAGAGGGGTCCCACTATGGCAACATCTGTGATAGTCGCAGACCCTGTTGCGGGGTGGAGGGGATTCTACTGGCATCTAGTGGGCAGAAACCAGGGATGCTGCTCAAAAATCCTGCAGTGGCAAAGCCAGTCAGAATGATAAAAACAAATACTGGACATTTACAGCACTGACAGTTCCATAATGTAAAATACTTTCAAAAGTGAGTGGGCATTAATAAGCATCCAGAGGGCTTTGAGGTTAAGAGGGAGGGGGAAGGGGAAAGGACAGGGGACGTAGGGATGGTGGCAACCTGGGGAGGGGGGTTAGGTCCTGACAAAAAACAAGCACAGGTGGACATAAAATAAAATTTTAAATCCTGCAATGCACAAGACAACCCCCTACAACAAGAATTATCCAGTCCAGGATGTGGATGGTGCTGTGATGGAGAAGTCATCCCCTCTTAGGCCCCTGAGTCCCCTGGAGGGCGAGGTTCTCTGCCATTTCTGGAACAGGCTTAGAAGGGTCCAGAGCAGTGACTCTCACCTCTGCCTGTAGGGTTAAGTCCAGGGCTTCCTCTCAAAAACTCCCCTGGGGATCACTTAAGAATCCTAGTGCACAGGGAGCCTCCCTAGTGGGGTAAGGGGTCAATCTCAGCACTACGAAGCTATCGTAGCCACTGTAGCGAGAGTTCAATCCCCGGCCAGGGAGCTTCCCACATGGCGCAGCAGACCTCTCCTGTCTCGCCCGCTGCTCCCCTCAGCAGTGTATTTCAGTCAGTCTGCCTCTTCTGCTCCCCACTCTGTCTGGTGAATCCTCTCACTCTCCGCCCACCGCCCCCCGCACCTCTGGCCTACACCCAGTTCTTCTATCCATAAATAAATAAATAAATATATATATATATATATATATATATATTTTTTTTTTTTTTTTTAAAGAATCCTAATGCCCAGACCACACTGTAGACCAATTACATCAGAATTTCTGGGGTGGATCCCAGGCGTCAGAAATTTTTAAATCTCCTGCAATGATTCCAGTGCACAGCTGAGGTCGAGAATAATCACCCCTTTCAGTGGCAGATCAACCTGGGTTTGAGACTTATCTCCTTCCCTAACCCGCTGCCACGTGGTCTTCCTTAACCTCTGTGTGCCGCTGATTCCCACCTGCAAACTGCGAGCTCATCACCATGGAGGGCCGGGTGAGGGCTGGAAGCTCGAGTGCGCGCTGCTCACTGTGGAGCTGGGCCCGAGGCTCTCCGTGCACGTCGGTGTCTCCAGCCAGGTGGTCAGCGTCCCCAAAGTCAAGGATGGTGGGGTTGGGAAGCCTCCTCTACCCTGAGCCACCAGGGCTCAGCTTTCTGTCCCCTCCTCCCAGGTCAGGATGCAGGCCGAGGCCCAGGATGGAACCGCAAGGGGACCACACAGGGCTGGAACCGGAGACCCCGCGAGAGCCGTGGGCAGGTGTCAGAGCCGGACAGGACACAGCTGAGCCAGGACCTGGGTGGAGATACTCTGGCCATTGACACGCTGCCGGATAACGGGACCAAGGTGGTGGTGAGTACGGAGGATGGTGAGGGGGTGGGAAGTGGTGGGGGTGGGGGCTCCCCAGGTGACGCATGAATCACATGTTCTTTGGGGCTGGCCATGGAGGTCAGTGGGGAGAGAGGCATCTCCAGGCAGGAGATGAAAGCTGGACCCAGGCGGACCATAAAATCTTAGCATCTCAGAATTTCACAGGCTGCCTCTTTCCTCGTGAACCCAGAGCGTGTGACACAGGCTTCCGAACGCTGAGCTCTCCCTCCAGCAAAGGCTGGCGGTGGCATTATCAGTGACATCCCAGCTGTCAGTGCTGCCCACCCCCCATTCTGCCCATCCACAGACCAGGGGACCCGAAAGGGTTAATAGCTGGAGAGGCTCAGTCTAAGGACAGGGCGGTCTGAAGGTGGCTGAGGAGAGAAGTAATTAGGGTGAAGCCAGGTGAGAGCCTTCTCTGCCTGGGCACTTGGGGGATCGTGCAGGGACTCAAGGGGGTGGACATGGGTCCTTGAGGTGTCTGACCCTGCTCTGCTCTGTAGCCTCCAGCTTTCTGGGAGGCTGATGGCAGCCTCCGTGGCTGCGGGTGAATCTGTATCACGTGTGGGTGTCAGAGGGAGTGTTTGCACGTGTGTCTGAAGGTTCTTGTGCCTCATGTGCGTGTGCCTGTGTGTCTGTCTCCGTGGGCTGTTTGTTTGTGTCTGCGTTGGGTGTGAGTGTGTGTGTCCGTGTGTAGAAGCCTTCAGCTGGAAGAGGGAGGCTTCCCAGAGCACAAGGAAACCATAAAATGAGAAGAAACAAGAGGATGTGCTTCTCTGCATGTATTTATTTAATATTTTAAGAACTGTTTTTTAATTCCAAGAGGCCCCTCCCCCCCCCCCCCAGCTACCACTTGGGGCCCGGGGAGGTTACCTCCATGCTCCATGAGTAATTTGCTTATCCTGCTGCTTCTTGATTCACTCCTTTAGACATCATCTGTTGACTGCCTGTCGTGTCGATGAAGATTTGCTTTTTATATACTCCCCATGCCTCATTTTCCTCTCAGTATTTTTGTTCAATCCTCTGTGCTGTCTGGATTATGTCATTATAATCATGTCGATACTGTTCACGCTAATCCAAGCCCGGCAACATTGTGCACTGTCTATCACATGAGGTGGTCAATTCTCTATTATAAAGTAGGCTTTTATTAGCTGATTTACCCAGTTAATGTAAGCATTCTGAGCACTTTCTAGGTCGGAAAGGCTAAGTTGGATGTTGCATGGGTTAGGGCTATTAAATGCCTTTTTGATTTAAGGGTATTTTCCATTTCTGATATGTTTATCAGGAATTCTCTGCTCCCCATGCGTGACCCACACCCTCGGAGACCTGTCTCCTGCTCCAGCCCGGACTGGCTGCTCCCTGCTTGCCCCACAGCTGCCTGGGAACCCCCTTTGTCTGTAGCCTGTGGTGGGCGCCCCAGTCCCTTGACCCTGGTTCTTACCTTTCCTGCCTTACCCCTTACTTGTTTAGCTTCCAGAGAAAGGTTACACAGGCAGGAAACTTCTTTGGAGCACTTGCATGTCTGAAAATGCCTTTACTTTATCCTCACACTTAGTTGAATATGGAATTCTAGATTGAGAATAATTTTCCTGGAGAAGTTTGCAGGTTTGTCACCTTTGTCTTCTGGCCTCTAATGTCTCCATGGAGAGGTGTGATGCTATCCTAAATGCCTGAACTTTGTATATGTATATATATTTTCCCCCACTTCTGGAAGCTTTTGGGGTGACCCCTGTAGCCCCAGCATTCTGGAGGTGCAGAGCTCCCGGCTCTGGCTTTTGTTCTTCCACTATGCAGGGTATTTGATAGACTGTCTCTACCTAGAGACCCATACTCGCCGGTTCTGGAGAGTCGTTTTATTTTCTGGAGACTCTTCTCCAGAAAGACTCTTCTCCAGGGGGCCCTAGCCCCCTCAATCTGGGAGTCCCCTTGAGTGGAGGCTGTTTCTGCCCTCGCTCCTGTTTAGCTCCTTTGTGGTTGTTTAGTTGTAAGTTTGCTTGTTATTGTTGTTGTCATGTCATTTTCTGGGAGATTTTTCTTCAGCCTCATTTTCCATCATGTTCCTGATGTCCTTAGTGTAACTTCATGTTTTTTCCTTTATGTTTAACTCCCAAGAGCTATTTATTATTTTCTGATTTTTTTCTTAAAGAAAAAAAAGCTTCCAGTCCTTGTGTCATGGAGGTAATATCTTCACTCCCTAAGGATATTTTAGAATTTTGAATATTTTCTTCCCTACTCTCTCTGAATTGTTTCTTGAAGTGTGGCAGTGTTTAGTTGCGGGGACAGTTCACCCAGGAGTGAGTGGGCAGGGTGGTCAGAGAAAACCGGCCTGGTGGAGCCTCAGAAACAGCACGGTGCAGCCACACCCCTGCGCGTGAGCCGGCAGGCGGGCAGCAGCAGGTGGTCAGCAATTGGGAAGGGGCTGCTGGACAAGAGCCCTGGGCTGGGGGAGGGGCCGTGCCCACCGCAGCCTGGCCGGGAGGGAATAGGGTAATAGCCCCTTCCAGTTCTCCCCATTTCTGCTGATTTTATCTCCGGCCCCAACCTGTCTTGGTGTCATTACTGAGCCTGTATTTAAAATTTTGATATTTTGTTCATCATTTGGCATTAATTTTGACTTTAAAATATATTGCATGAGGGCCTCCCTGGTGGCGCAGCAGTTAAGCGCTGCGCTGTGGAGCTGCCGGCAGCAGCGACTCCAGTTCGACGCCCCGCCGGGGAGATTCCCACATGGCTGGCAGACCTCTCCTGCCTGCCCCCGTGCGCCCCTCAGCAGTATATTTCCATCAGTCTGCCTGTTCTGCTCCCCACTCTGTCTCTGGTGAACCCTCTCGCTGCCCCATGCCTCTGGCATGTACCCCAGCTTGTATGCATAAATAAATAAATCTGAAAAAAAGCAACATTAAAATATATATATATTATATGACAATATTCTGTATATGGACCGACTGGGTGTTGGTGTCATGTTCTCTGATGTCAGTACCTCACTCACCCCACCCTAATCAGGCCCTGAGGTAGAAGGAAGGGGGGCGTCCCTTCCTGTTCTGCCCTGTCTTCTCCATCCTGCAGAACCAGGGAGCTGGTGGAGGGGGGGGTGATGCAGTGGAAGGCCAGGCGGCAGAGCCACCTGAGAGGGGACACCGGGAGGCTCACCCCTTCCTCACCCCAGCCTTGTTGGGCCCTGGGTTAAAGTACTGACACTTGCTCTGGGTCACACAGCCTGGTGGGCGGGCCCCACCCCAGACCTTCAGAAGAGAGTCACAGAGACCGGAACTTAAGGAAGCGATTGACTGTGGGCGTGCAGAAAGGGCAGCGGGGATTGCTAAGGGCCAGTATGGATTCAATAACCCCGGAGCTTGAAAAACAACAACACAGATTCTTGGACTCCACCCAGAGGGGACTTCGAACTCACCTGTGACACTGTAAACCCAGTTTGAAAATAGGTTACTGGATCCGTCAGCATGAACTGAGACTTTCTCGGGCTCTTGTAGTTGTACCTGATCACAAGACTAGGGGGCTTTGGGGGAACCCCCTGGGGAACCACACATCAAGAGTCCACATGAAGAAGCCAGGCCACCCTGGCCAGAGCCCCTTTGACTGCCCAGCAGATAGAAGGATCAGACTCAGCCTTAGCTGAAGGGATTGTTCAGACTTCAGGTCGGAACCGAGGACCTCTTGGGCAGGCTGAATGATAGTTGGCCTCACACCAGATGAAACTGCTGGGATAAATATAAATCCTGGCATTTAGGTTTAAGGTGGGAGAGATGTGGCTTAGAGCAGTTCGTGAGGAACAGACTTGGGGCTGCTCACTGCCTGCGGGTCCAGGATGAGTCCAGAGCATGAAGTGGCTGCCAAGGACGGAGCCGGCAGAGTGAGTCGGCTGGTTCATGGAAACCCATGGAGACCTGCAGAAACCCAGGGGCCAGGGCTGGGTTCTGGGGGCCCTGTGGGGTGTTTCTAGGCTTGATCACAGCTGGAAGGTTTGTGCCCCCTTTTAAATTATCTACAAATCAAAGGACCCAAAGTGGTTGCATAATATTCCATTGCACAAATTCATTTTGTTTATTCATTTGTTGATAGCCATCTGGGCTATTTCCTCCTTTGGCTATTGTAAATAGTGCTGCCATGAACTTGTGTATATATATTTGTTTACCTGTTTTCTCCTATTCGGGGATTTCACCTAGGAGTGGAGTTGCTGGGTCATGTGGTGAGGTGAGTCTATTTTTAATTTTTTGAAGAAATGTCAAATTGTTTTCTGCAGTCACTGAACCATGTTACATTCCCACCAGCCATATTTGAGGGTTCCACTTTCTCTACATCCTTGCCAACACTTGCGATTTCCCTTCTCCTTTTTTTTCCCCCAGATTATAAATGGTTGTGGTTTTGCTTTGAGTGCCTAATGACTGATGGCATTGGGCACCTTTTCGTGTGATCGTTGGCCTTTTGTGTATCTTCTTTTTTTTTTTTTAAGATTTATTTATTTATTCATACAAGCTGGGGTACAGGCTAGAGGTGTGGGGCGGCGAGAGGGTTCACTAGAGACAGAGTGGGGAGCAGAACAGGCGGATCAGAAATACACTGCTGAGGGGAGCAGCGGACAAGGCAGGAGAGGTCTGCCGCACCATGTGGGATTCTCCCCGGCTGGGCATCTAACTCACATCGTGCGCTGCCCACAGCTCCACAGCGCAGTGCTCAACTGCTGCGCCACCAGGGAGGCCCTATGTATCTTCATTTAAATATTTTATTTATTTATGCATACAAGAGCTGGGATGTAGGCCAGAGCGTTGTGGGGAGGAGATGAGAGGATTCACCAGAGACAGAGTGGGGAGCAGAACAGGCAGATCTACTGAAGTACACTGCTGAGGGGAGCAGCGGGCGAGGCAGGAGAGGTCTGCTGTGCCATGTGGGAAGCTCCCTGGCCAGGGATTGAGTTCTTGCTGCAATGGCTGCGGATAGCTTCATAGGCTGAGACTTGACCCTTTGCACCACCAAGGAGGCCCCTTTTGTGTTCTTTGGAGAAATATCTTTTTAAGTCCTTCACCCATTTCTTAACTTGGTGGTCTTTTTGTCTTGGGCAAGTTTCATAGCCCCTTTAAACACATTTCTTCACTGTCAAATGGAGGAGCCATCATCTAAGTGTTTTTTGTGAAGGTTTCTGCCCTGATGACTCTATGCTGATGAGCACACAGCTGCCCAAGACCAGGAAGGAGGAACACCAGCTGACTCTGACTTAGGCTCTTGCTTAGGGCCGTCAACTTGCCTAGTTTTCTCCTTTCTGATTTTAGCACTGAACGTCCAGCACACTGGGAAGCCCTTCCATCCCAGGTAAACCAGGTAAACCAGGTCACTGGTCACCCTGCTAGAGTGCCAGGCACATTAGCTAGTGTGTATCCTGCCACACCATCACCCTAAACCTGTTTCCTCTTCTATAAGGCAGGACTGAGAAGTCACATAGAATTATTATAAAAACTGGTTGTATTACTTGGTTGAGAAAGTTAACCAGAAAGGTTTAGGAAAAA
Organism: Scalopus aquaticus; assembly: GCA_004024925.1. NCBI lineage: Eukaryota > Metazoa > Chordata > Mammalia > Eulipotyphla > Talpidae > Scalopus > Scalopus aquaticus. The sequence continues at coordinate 53,288 of PVIJ01002419.1, read as the reverse complement.
AAGGGCAGTCCCACACAGCTCCCCCCTCCCCCCACCCCAGATTTTACCTGGCAGAACAAAAACAGCATCACAGCAACAAAATAGGATTTCCTGGCCTTGAAGCCTCAGGCGCTGCTCTTCATCCTTGCTCCCCCTCAAGGCCTGGTGCTCCCACTGGCAGCCCTGGCAGCACCTGGGAGCTCATTGGAAATTTGCAGTCTGGTGATGCAAGGGGTTGAGTCTCAGCACTATGAAGTTGTCTGCAGCCACTGTAGCACAATTTTGATCCCCGGCCAGGGAGCTGGCCTACATGGCACAGCAGACCTTTCCTGTCTCTCCTGCTGTTCCCCTCAGCAGTATATTTCAGTCATCCCGCCTATTCTGCTCCCCACTCTGTCTCTGGTGAATCTTTTCACCCCTCTCCCCACACCTCTGGTTTGGACTCCAGTTCTTGCATGCATGAATAAAAATAAATCTTAAAAAAAAAAGGAATTTTCAGTCTGCGGATTTGCAGTCTGATTCCCAGGTAATTCATATGCACAGTCAAGATTGAGGAACACCAAAGGCATTGAAGCAGCGGACATTATCCAGGATATGGAAAATGTCGATACGGTCGATATGTTCATCATAGTAGAATTGAGGAGACTGTAAAAGTCGGAAGCTACCTAAGTGCCCAACAGTAAGGAAAGAGTAAACAACATTGTGGGATTTCTTGAGTAGACTGCCACGAAGTCATCATAAATGATGTGAAAAGACTAAGTCCAGTGTCAAAAACTGCTTTAGATATCGTGAAGCATGACAGGAGCTGCTTATAAAACTGAATGATCAGCAGGGTTGTGACCGTGTGAAATTATATACATATGAAATGTCTGGAAGGAAATAGGCCAGCTTGGGACCAGATGAGGAAGAGGGAGGCCTGTTGCTGTTTTTTTCTTGTGGGCCTAACTTTCTGTGGTTATGTAACATATACTTATGCTATCAAAATCTCTAGTTGGCTGATACTCCCCCAAGAGCCCACACGTTGAATCAGTGCCAGAATAAGATGATTTTTCCATTCCCGCCAGGGGTTCAGAGCATTAAGAGATGCTTTGTCCATTGGGCTGTCCCACGCCTTTTCTCCAAGCCTGGTCCAGGCAATTGTTTATTTACTGAGTTAGCTTAGTCCTTGTTTGTGTCCTGGACTTTGCTGTGAAACCAAGACTACCCCACCCCACCCCATGCTGTCCCCAACCAAGAGTGTGTTTCTGTGCAATTGCCCCACCCCTCTCCCCCTTACGTGTTCCACATTAAATGCTCCTCCCTTGAAACCAGTTAGTTAGTGGCTCTTTCAAAATTTGTGTGGAATTAATTGAAAAAAGCCATACAAGAACCCTTCAGGATCAGTAATGAACGAGGCTCAGGGGCCTGGGGACACTTGGCAGCTCCTCTCAGTTCTTGTCTCCACAAGAAAAGAATTCAACATGGAGACCAGAGTTAGGCAGCAAAGCAGGACAGTTATTGACACATCAGAGGAAGGGCAGGAGAACTGTCTGAATAGAGAAGGGTGCCAAGTGCCAAGGGACCGAAAAGCAGGAGTTTATATAGGTACAGTGGGCAAGGAGTGGCTGCTGGGTGGCTCTTTGTTGTGTCTTTTGCTGATTGGTTGGGGCCTGTGGGGTCTCCTAGTTACTGAGGCCCACTGAGCTTCCCATCTTACCTGGCCTGTCTCCCCAAAGCCAGCTTTGGTCTGTTGCTTTAGCATTGTGTTATTCTGCTGGTGTCCTGAACATTCCACTTTTAATTGGATTGGGGGGCACCCTGACTCCCATTTGTTGTTCCCCGTTTAGTTTGATAAATGGGTTTGCAATACCTGGGCTTGCGGGAGGCATCTTCCTGGCTTCCACGGATTGTTTAGATTGATAAATGGGCGTGGGACTTGGGGCACCCTGTTCCTGACTGACTACCTGTACCCATTTCCTAACTTCCTCATTCAGCCATGCAAGTGCGGATTTCCTGGGCCTTCTTAGGTCACCTACCCTGGCACCTCTTTATCCCAGGCCCTCAGCACCGATGAACACCCCTTTGCCTGGCCTGGGTCTCTCCTTAGCCTTGGGCACATGCTTTCGGCACTTCTGTGATGACAAGTGTTCCATGTGGGCAGAAGGGCAGCTGGAAGTTACTGTGTTGTTGCATAAGGTCAGGGAAAGCAATAACAGGCAGTGTTAAACGAGTCCTCCCTTGTGCCTGCTTGTGTTCATTCTGTGAGTGAAAGTAAGTGACATATTGGTTCAGACAGAGGGTGTTTTTTGACCAGTGCTTTTCAAAATGTATTGTGGACCAAAGGGGAAAAAAAAATAAATCCCTGGGGAGCTTGTTCAATTGAAGATTTTGATTTTGGCCCAGGAACCTGCATCTCCAATGAGCTCCCAGGGGTGCCGGGCCCAGGGGCGCACTTTAAGCAGTAGGGATTTAGACAACATTCCTATTGGTCTCCTAAGTCCTCCTGGAATGGGGGGGTAGTGGGCTGCCCCCCCCATTTGTCTAATGGCATCTCCTGGGTTGGGCCCAGCTGCCAGGGGCGCTCTCTTGACAGGCCTCACAGGCCAGGCCTCCCAGCCCCGCTGCAGGGTGCCCTTGGTTGCTTGCCCTGGCGTTTCCACCTGCCAGTTGGCTGGCAGGTGTCGGGCTGACGGTGACAGCTTAGCCAGAGTTCCTGTCCAGAAATGTCTTGAGCTCTGCCAAGGTAAATGCTGCCCTGCTGTCAGAAATGAAGTGCCTGGTGGGCCTCTGGGCATGAATAATTGAGGCCGAAGAGACATCTTAACAGCAGACTTTTAGGCTGGAGCTGGGATGGTTTTGAGGAAACTGACTCCATAATCACGACCTTTCCTGGAAAGGTCCCACAAAATCGTTCTAATAGCTCCCACTTATCAGACACCTACCGTGGGCTCGGCGATGGGCAGAGAGCTTTTCCACTGATAGGTTTTGTCTAATCCTTTCAAGAACTCCGCAAGAAAGTTTCCCGACAGGGGAACGAGCTCAGAGAGCAGCTAAATCCTAACCAACCATTCTGTAGTGGAGCCAGTTTTTGAACTTGGGTCTGTCTGACTCCACAGCTCCTGCAACTTGATCCTGGAGCTTTGTTTTCCAGATTGCACCCCACAGAACACTAAGGGCTCCCAGAAGGGCTCCAAGCCACTGTGGGATGGGGGTACCAGAGGAGGAAGTAGCAGGCAGGCTGGGCTCCGGGCCTCTCTCGTTCCTCCGGAATGGCCTTTGGTGGGATTTGTGCATTGAGCTTTCCCGGAACATTAACTGGAAGAAAGGATTTCATGGTCAGATATGTTTGAAATCCACATGGTGCAGCCTCCCCGAGCAACTGGATCACTGAGCAGTGCTTCTTGTACACATTTCAGGGAAACATAGTTCCCTTTGGTGGCCTTGCCAAGGAGTCTGGCTTGTGCCACGCTTCCTGACCCTCTTTGTAATGTCAGGTCCCTGCGTCAGAGCATCTGGCCGCCACCCCTGGTGCCTGGAGGTCCTCCCTCTGGGGTGATGGGGCTGCCCCACAGACAGCGGGCCCACTGCAGTAACAGGTCGAGTGGGTGAATTCCTCCACCAAGTTCACTGCCAGGCACGGATGCTAATTCCATTTAAGAGACATGCATATGGATTACAGTGAAGAAGCCCTCATATTGACTGGCTTGAGGAAGCTGATTAGGACCGTGTGTTAATTAGGACAATTAGTGTTGTAACAAATGCCCAACTTAGACAGCGTGTTTGTTTCTGTCACAGAGTGTGAGCATAGGGAAGCCGGGTTTGACGTAGTCTCCATGGTGCTGGGGACGCAGGTTCCCTCTATCTCGTTGCTCTGCCCTCTGCAGCATGCGCTTTCCACCCTGAAGGGCAGGGTGGCTGTTTCGGCTCCCACCCTCAGTCTCATCTGCGTCCCAGCCAGTGGGCACTGGGCGAGCGGAGGGCACCCTAAAGAAAGAAAGGTCACTGGAAGACACCTGTCAGCGTCTGCCAGGCTGCACACCCTCCATCAAAGTTGCCGTTGGGTGGCAGAGTAACCCAGGCCTCGCTTGGCTTCACTCCCACACGGGAGCCTGAGGGACCTGGAGACGCCTCCTGCAGCCAGGGTGTCCCATTTAGGGGAATGCTGTCCGTGGGCTTGGGCTCCCAGAGGAGGCAGCAGTTCCTTCCCAAGCGACTCCTGTGTCACCTGCCATCGTGATGGGGAGAATGCTGTCCTTCTGGGAGCCACCCCTCTTTCTCAGCACTACCTCCAGCACCGTCAGCTGCGGGATCTCGGGCTGACACGTGTCCAGCACACAGGTCCCTAACACCTCCCAGGGGCCGGGTGCCAAGCCCTGTTCTAGGGGGTGCTGGGGTGACGCATGTGACACGGTCCCTGACTCTGTGAGCCCTAAAGGACCCACACTGGTGCTTCTGATTGCGAAGTGACCCAGGTTGCCTTGGCAGTGAAAGGCCTGGGAAGCATTAGGTGGAGGAAAGGTCAGCCTTTGAGTGGGACGGATGGGCTTCCAGATGGAGACATGGGCCTCAGTTTCTCCGCTTATAAAACGGGACTAATTCTAGTACCTACCTCCCCAGTCGTCATACTGTGATCATTTGAAATGCCCAGCACAACCGCCCAAATGCCAGCTTCCCTTCCCCTTCCTCCTGTTTTCTCAACCTGACCCCTCCCCCCCACACTTAGAACTTTGTTCTTGGCCCTGCCTATGAGTGACCCAGCTTCAAGTCCCATCCTCTCTAGGCTGCAGTTTGGTGGCACCATCACCACGGAACCTCCCAGGCCAGGGCTCTGAATAGATGCAGCCCAATGCGGTGTCCTGGGGATAACCAGTCACCACGCACCACGTGCTGGGAGCAGTGAGTGTGGGGCTGGCGCCTTCTGCGTGGGGCCGCCCCCTGCCCTTTTCTGGGAGGCTGCCACACTTGGCATTTTGTGGCCTGAAGCAGAGTCTTGCTCAGCCTGCCCTCCCGCCTGGGCAGGGGTTGTGGGCATGGAGCCCCCTTTCCCTGGGATCTGCCGAGTGGAGAATGTCTGCTTAGGAGTTGGTTGCAGGCTGCAGCTCCTTTCATTTCTGACTCTCGTCGAGTCAGCAGAGACGACAACTTGGTGTCGGTTAAGAGGCACCGCTGGACGCCGGACTGCTCCTTAGGGATGGAAGGGAAACAAGATTCTGTGCAAGGACCCCACTGCGCAGGCCTGGCTGAGCGGGGCGCAGTGCTGCTGGGGCGTGTCTGTGCTTCACGGACACGGGGGACTTGGAGCAGTGGCCAGCGGCACACACCCCCAGTCTCCCCCCACTTCCCTCTTGGCTGAGGCAGCAGGCGACAGTCAGCACCTGTCTGGGCTTCACAGCTGCAGAGTGTGGCCTCTGACCCCCGCCGCCTTTCTAGTGCTTGGAGGTTGGCTGAAAGTTCTCACCATGGGCGTCCCAGGAAGCAGGTGATGGACCAGGCCCTTCCCCGAGCCACCCAGCAGGCGCTGGAAAGACCAGCCTGCTCCAGTTTCAGTGACTCCACCACACCTGATAGCACCTGTCCACCCCTGCTGCTGGCACGCTTTTTTCACGTTCTTCTTCGGAAACCCGACCCATCCTGGTCACCAGCACGCGTGGAGGTCTGATGGGGCCTGGGGAGGAAGGCAGGCGCCGAACCTGCCGTGGGAACCTGCACATTCACGCGGAGCAGAGGCTGCGCGCACGCCCCACGGCTAACGATCCATTTGCTTTAAACGGAAAACTTGCTTTAAACTGAGCATCCTGCCCCAATGATGCTCGGAGTGCCTGACGCTGATGCTGTCAGGTGTGCCAGCGTCACGATTACTGGAAAACTGATAACAAGGTCTGGGGGTTGAAGGTGACAGGATGCCAGAAACATCAACTGAGACGCTGTTCTGATGGCTGTTTGCTCATGACTGTAACTCATCACAGAAATGCCAGCTTGAGATGAGAGGACAGACGGCCTCTTCGGGGTGCCGTGCCCGCCGGCGCGCAGCTCAGCGGCCAGCCATCTGACAAATACAAGCGCTTATAGATGCAGTTCCTGTCTCTGTTCAGTGGCTTTTGGTAGTGACAGGCAGCAGAACCCAGCCCTGTTCTGCTAACAGTAGCAAAAACAACAAAGGACAGTCTTTTGTCAAATACTAACTGCCTGTGCTTTGTGGTCACTCATTTGTCAGCAGATCCTTCCACAGCGCACAGATTCTGAGCTTCGCCTCTTAGATGGAGGCTGACCCTGCCTGGGAAGAATGTGTGTTCTGACAGGAAAGGCAGGCGTGGAGATGACAAGTCTGAAAGCCAAGTAAATTGTCACAAGCGCACAATGTGTTGAGAGGGAGGTGCCGAGAGCCTAATGGGGGCCTCAGGGGTGCTCTCCCCAGGACGTGACCTCTGAGCCGGGGCCTGAAGGATGAGGAGGCAGCTTCTGAGGCATAGGCAGACAGGCATTTGGTGATGTCAGGAACTGAGAGAAGCCCAGCAGGGCTGGTGGGCACAGGGGGGAGAAGGAGATGCCGAGGGGGCCGGGTGACCCTGCAGCAGGCAGGGTTTGTGCTTTTTTAAAAAAATTACTTCCTTTTGGGCCTCCCCGGTGACGATTAGGTGCTGCGCTGCACTGCAGAGCTGTCAGCAGCAGTGACACGAGTTCGATGCCCGGCGGGGGAGATTCCCACATGGCGCGGCAGACCTCTCCTGCTGTGCCCGCTGCTCCCCTCAGCAGTGTGTTTCCATCGAACTGCCTGTTCTGCTCCCCACTCTGTTCCTGGTGAACCCTCTTGCCACCCCATGCCTCTGGCCTGTACCCCGGCTGGTATGCATAAATAAATAAATATTTTTAAAAATTACTTCCTTTTTTTAAAAAAGATTTTATTTATTTATGCATATAAGCTGGGGTGTAGGCCAGAGGCGTGGGATGGTGAGAGGATTCACCAGAGACAGAGTGGGGAGCAGAACAGGCAGGTCTACTGAAGTACACTGCTGAGGGGAGCAGCAGGTGAGGCAGGAGAGGTCTGCTGCGCCATATGGAAAGCTCCCTGGCCGGGGATGGAACTCGTGCTGCAGTGGCTGCGGATAGCTTCATAGTGCTGAGACTTAACCTGTTGCACCACCAGGGAGGCCTCAGGGTTTGTGCTTTTGTGACTGAGGACACAGCAGGCACCCTCCAGCATGTCACTAGAGCCCCGGTCCTGTGTAGCTCACCCTTCCACCTTCTTTAGGAGGTGGCTCTTGTCTTTACCCTCACAAGATGGCTGCTGAAATTTCAGCTATTGTCTGCATTCCAGGCAGGGAGGAGAAGGGCAAAGGCAAGAGGGACAAGCTGTCTAGCTTCATCTCTTTCGAAAGACTCCACTGGAACCTTCAGTTTGTCTCATTAGGCAGCCTTTGTCACATGGTAACCCTTGAGACATCCAGGGGATGAGATTTTTTAATTGGCTACATACCCCTTGCTACAAAATCAGTTTTGTCAGTAAAGAAGAGGGAGGGATGGGCAGTGTCCAACATCTGGCCCTCCAGGCCTTGTTGGTCATGATAAGTGAGGAGTGTGGTCTTCATTCTATACACAGTTGGGGAGCCACAGAATGTTCTAAGCAGGGTGGTGACGTGCAAGAGGGAGAAAACCCGGGGGTTCCTCATTTGGGCTGCAGTGGTGCACGTCTGTGGGCATGTGATTTGTTTTTAGAGCTTCCATGGCAATGGTCACAGACTTAGTGGCTTAACGTGGCATAAGTTTATTTCTCACAGTTTTAGAGGCGAGAAGTCTGAATCAAGGAGTCAGAACGGGCAGGACCTGGCCCTTGGGCCTCAGTCTCAGACTTGGACCCAGACCTGGTGCTCAGGCCTTGAGGTTCCAAGTCCTTGGTCTACCAGCCAGCCAGACCCAGACCTGGACCTAGACTCAGCCTGGAGGTTCCCGAGGTCCACCAGCCGGCTGGGTTCATGCTCATGGGGGTCAGATGAGAAAGATCAGTGCCTTTCTGGCCCAGGAAGAAAGCACACTCGGTGGCCAGCTCAGCAAAGGGTGGTGGCCACCCAGAGGCGCCTGCCAAGGAGATCTCCCTTGCTCATGAGGGCCCTCTGGCCCACCCCCACCCCCACCCCGCCCCCCGTGGGCCCACTTTCCTGGGAAGCCCAGAGCAGCTTCCTGTCTTCTGTGCCTTTTGCCCGCTTTCAGGATCTCTGTGAAAGATGCTCACACTCTGCCCCAGAACCCCACTCCCCACAAAGAGGAACTGAGTGGCTCAAGAAAGGACATCTCATTCATGGTGCAAGTGCTGGGGAATTGACTGGATATGCTTTCCATTCATCATTTTTTTTTATGCCTGCCTCCCTCCCTCCCTGCCTCCCTCCTTCCTTCCCTCCCGCTCTCTGCCTACCATCCATCCATCCATCCATTCATCCATCCTGCCTGCCTGCCTAGGTCAAAATATAAAAGTGATTATCCCATGAGATTAAAAAAAAAAAAAGAGGCATCAGCAGGGTCACGCTCCCCCCAAGGGCTCTGGAGATGACGCCCTATGGTTGTTCCCAGCTTCTGGTGGCCCCTGGCAACCCCGGGTGTAGAGTCTGTAAACTGTGTCACTCCAGCCTCTGCTCTGTCATCGCACAGCCATATTCCCTGTGTCCCCTCTGCCTCTGTATCCACGTCTCCCTCTCCTTGCCTTTAAAACGTCACCTATCATTGGATTTAGAGCCCCTCCAACCGGGTGTGGTGTTAACTCAGAGACTTTGGCCAAGACCCTACAACAGTCCGGGGTAAAGTGGTCATCTCACTCACCATTGCTCCTGGTGCAGTTGATGAGTCATTCGCCAGCAAGACCAGGGGTTCCCAGCCTGGGCCAGTCGTGCGGGTTGGCGCTTCTCCCCATGTCCGCCCGCTCTTCTCCAGGTCCTCCGTTTCCTTCCGCACGTGGACGGTGTGCTTGTCGGGTCACGAATGTGTCTCTGCTGTCCTGGCCCAAGTGGGTGTGAGTGTGCCTGGCGGTGGCCGGACATCCCGTCCTGGGCCAGGACCCCCTTGCGCCGGCCACTCGTGACCCTGAACTGGAATAAGTGAGTTGAAAAATGAATGAATGCAAATGATTGTTTAATATTAGAAGTGTTTTGGATCTACATTTAGAGGTTTGGTGATGCTTTTGTGACCAGAAATCTGCCACAGGGACTTAATTCTTGTTTATATCAATTAGCCAGTAACAAAATTGGTTTCACTATACATTATTTTGCGTAAGGTTGCAATTTCCAAAAACCAATCACATGAAGTGAGGACTTACTGTATTTCCAAATAAAGTTCATGTATGCTAGCAATTAGCACTAGGAGTCCGGGTACCTATTTGTGGGGCACAGTTGGCCTGCTTTGGTCAGCTTAGAACTCGCACACCAAGGACTGCCCAGTGGCTTTGCTCTGCTGGGCCCCTCCTTGCCCCCTCGCCCACAGATCATAAAAAATTCCTGGGCCACAGACAGCCCAGGGAGGCAGGCTTAGTTCCAAAATTTCAACCCAGTGTGAGGCAGTTTCCTTCTCCTCTTATAGGGTAAAAGGAATCGTCTCCCCACTTGTCTCACCCCAGCAAACACATTTCAAGCAGCGAGGTGGTGAGATTCAAGGACCCGCATGCCTGCATGTCGTGTTTATAGTTGGGCTGGCCGGTGAGATGGGGTATGAGAAGCAGGCTTTTAAATGGTGCCTGGATGGCATCCAAACTTGTTTCCTTCAGGCAAAATTTCAGGCTAACTGTTGTCCCTTAGTAAACCACTTGTTTATTTGAACAGGGGTGGAGGGGAGGTAAAGGCAAGGCTAGCGGGGACTGTTGTCACAGCTGGCCCTAAAGGGCTTTGGAGTTGAGGCCTGTTCAGGGTTCCCAGTTTTTTTGCTTTGAAGTGGAATAAAAACCACTCACCATGTAAATCCCGGGGAGTGGGCTGGGGGGGTCGGGGGCTCTTCATCCGGATGCTTTGTACATTTTGTGCACGTCCCTTTGCATGGGCAGCGCCCACAGAGTTTGTTTCTTGCAAGGTGTGTTTGGGGGTTGTTTTTGGATTTTGTTGTTTTGGCCAAGGTAGGGGGCCCCAGTAGAGAAGGGTGGAGATAGGTGAGATGAGGTCTGGGAGGAGAACACTTGCCATCCTATTTTCTGGGGAGTGGGGTGAAGCAGAAGCTGAAGGAGCTGCTTCCCCGAGGGAGCCTGAGCTCTGGGCAGAAGCGTGGTTCCTCGGTAGGCAGAGCTGGGCATCAGCACTTCCTTCTCCGGACCCCCGGGCGGGGGGCTTGGAAGCTGGGCCGTGGAAGGCTGTGTCCTTGGTGTGGGTCCTTGCCCTTCCCCCAGGGACAGCGGCATCATGGTGGCTTCGTGAGTAAAACCGGAAATGTGACAAGGTGGGCCCATGGGACTCCCAAAATTAGTGCACCTACGGCACCCCTTAAGGACACGTGGATGGTGGGGGTGATTTGCAAGAGGTGGAGGTCTCACTGGGCAAGTGGGGGAAGGGCAGTAAGAAGGTGATGTGTAAGCTGAGCATTGAAGGAGTAGGGGTCTCCTGGGGGTGAGGACAGGGAAGGTCATTCCAGGCGAAAGGAACAGCCTTTGCGAAGGTGTGAGTGCTCACTGGTGGCCTGAGTTTGTCAGGGCAGCCTGGTCTGGCGGGGGGCGGGGTGCACATGGATTCACAGGGGAACAGAGGAGAGAAAAGTAAAGCCAGAGAAAGGCGGGGCTGGCTCAGGCCGGGCCCTCACATGATGGTCCTCACATGCCTGCCTGCGGTTTGGGTTTTGGCTTGAGGGCAGTGGAAGCCCCAGATGGCTTGGGAACAGAGTGATGGGGCCTCACACGTTCCCGGGCTGAGGTTGGGTAGAAGACCGGCAGCCCATAGCCTGGAGGGGAGAACAGGGCGAGGCAGTGGCAAATCCGCCCCTCCCCACCGTGTTCTACTCATCTTTCTTAGCCCTGCCCCTCACCAGGTCCCCAGAGCTGTCACTTGTCAGAGGAGCAGTCTGCCTCTCAGGGTTGTGGGGAGCACGCGTGCCTCTGAGCACGCTGGGCCCAGGGCAAGGGCTGGCTGGGCAGCTGACAGGTCGCCAGGGGGAACATGGTCCGCTCTGTCTGTCTGCAGCACTGCCGCTGGACAGCCTGATTAACGGCCACGATGCCCGGGGCTCCTCTCGGGTCAGTAATCCCACCTCTGCAGCAGTGCCCCTGCCCCTCGCTCCGCCTCCTTTGGGCCTGCGCTGGCACTCCTGGGTGGGCATAAATGCTATGACACCATCTGCGCCCTGGGCTCTTCCACCCTTGTGCCACCTATTTCCCTGGCCTCCTCTAAATTGGCACCCTAAGTGCTCGTCTGCGGGAGAGGCTTTGGAGAATTAATTCCCTGCCCACTGCGTTCTGGCTTGTTCTCTGTTTCATCCCCACTGGGCATGTGGCAGAGGCTTGACATGCACCTGAAGAGATCATCTGCTCCGCTCCCTCCCTCAGCTCTCAGCCAGTCTCACGGGCTGGTGTTCTCTCTGCTTCAGGTGGATGCGTGGGGTGGACAGAGCAAGCTCCTACTCCACCTCCCTGCTCCAAAAACCCGTGTACTCTATTGCCCTTAGAGAGAGGATGCAGCAGATATTAAGCTGATAAGAACAGATGCTACACTTGATCTTAGCCAAGAGTCCGAGGAGTGATGTGTCCATGGTTTCTTGTACAAGTCCTCCCTCCTCCCTCAAACCCTCTACTCCCCCAGGCTAAGGAGCTGCCTCCTCCCCTAGAATGGTGACTTCTACTGCCCAGTTTTTTTCTTCTAGATCTTACGTAGGGCACTCCCATGGGCAGGGACTGTGTCTCCCCTCCCCGCCTCCCTGAAAACAGTGCCCTGTCTTGTTTCTCTCTTGGGCCCCTCGAGCTCTGCCACAGGTGGGCTGCACGGAAACTTGGGCTGCAGGGAAATCTCCTGGCCATCTGGGCATGGCAGGGCTGAGCATGGTATAGCAGGTGTGGGTTTGGCTGGCACCAGACTGGGATATGACTAGGGGCCAGGGGCAGAGCTGTCTGGGGTCAAGGGGAACCCAGGGGCTCCTAGGTATTGACCCGCCCTCTGGGTCATAGGTCCGGCCAGCACCCCGGGAAGGCCATGATGTCTTATAGTCAGAGCTTGCGTGTGGGAGGGGGAGGGGGTGGCTCCTGGCATGCCCAACTCTTTATGCTTCCTGTGGACTCTGTCTTGGGTGGTGGCAGGAGGACAACCACAGCTACTATGTGTCCCGTCTGTACGGCCCCAGTGAGCCCCGAAGCCGGGAGCTGTGGGTGGATGTGGCCGAGGCCAACCGGAGCCATGTGAAGGTCCACAGAATCCTCTCCAACACCCACCGGCAGGCTTCGGTGAGTGCCCTGGTCCCCAGCAGCGCTGCCCTGGGCTGGGAGGCTGGGATCAGCTCCCTTAGCTGGTCAGTGGGTACAACTGTAGCCTGAGGTCTGTGATCTGGGAGGCGCCCTCCAGGGGGTCCTGGGAGGTTTGCCGGAGTGGGCTGAGGAGCTGTCCTGGTCATAAGTGCTCCAAACCCTGTCCAGGCAGGTATGGGGCAGTGTGGGTGCCCAGCCCCTTGGCCTGCAGCTCTGCCACGCTGACTCTCTCTGTCTCCTGCAGAGAGTGGTCTTGTCCTTTGATTTCCCTTTCTACGGGCATCCTCTGCGGCAGATCACCATAGCAACTGGAGGTAAGGCCATGTCAGTGGGGCTGAGATTTGGAGACCTCAGCCAGGGCTTGGAGGACCTATATGGGGAGGCTCACCTGTGACAGGGCTGTATAGATGGACTGGGAGGGACCCATATTTGACTCTCTTGGGACCCCACTTTCAGGAGGGAAGTCAGGGGGTATATTGGACCACCTCCCTCACATTGGCTGATGTGTGTGTGTGTGTGTCCTTCTGGGCCAACTTAGGCCAGTGCTGGCAATCCCTGTGCTCCTGTGTTTGAGTCTGGATGAGAGGGAGGAGGAGACTGTGTTGAGGGCCTGACTCCTCGGGCCAGGCTCCTGGCGATGCGAGCGGTCCGTCTTTGGTTCCCGTGCACTTTCCCAGGTACAAGGGCAGGTGGGATGTTGTGCCTGCCTGGAGGGCCAGGGAGAGCCTTCTATGGTCTGGGACCCTCTGCCCATATGCCCCGGACCCAGAGCCCAGCAGGTGGGGACGGGGGCAGAGGTTTGAGGTTTTTGTCCAGCTTCACCTGCACTGCCCATTCCTGCACTTGGGAACAGACCCCAAGGCAGCCATCCTGCTGGTCCAGCTCTGGTGATCCGTCTGCACTTCTCCGCACCCCAGGCTTCATCTTCATGGGGGACGTGATCCATCGGATGCTGACAGCTACTCAGTACGTGGCCCCGCTGATGGCCAACTTCAACCCCGGCTACTCCGACAACTCCACAGTTGCGTACTTTGACAATGGTGAGGCCAGAATCCTCTCCAGAGTTTGTCATCCAGTTCTGGGGCTCCCCTGGTCCATCTTTAGAGTAACAAAGGGCCCAGAGAGGGCAAGGGACTTGCTCACAGTCGCACAGTGAGGCAGCTGCCCCAACTTTTGTATTGGGGGACATGGCGACAAAATGTCTTACCTAGCAGGAGCTGATGCGCTAACAGGATGAGAATGTTTGGCTTTTAGTAAAGGTGAAATAAATAACAGGGGCTCTTCTTGTTTTCACTCTCAACTGGTTGTGCCTTGAATACCCCTCTTCCCCTCCCCTAAATCTCCCACCCATGAGAACAGACCTTCTCTTCCTTTCTATTTCAAGGGGCCAGGATCGGAGAGAAAGGGGGGGGTGTGCCTGGTTAGGGGATGTCAAACCTAGCACCTTGTGGGAATGGTAGGCTGGAGAGGATTCCCCTCTAGCTGGGAAGCCAGGCTGGTGTTCTGTGCGCTGCCTAGCTCCTGCCTCCAGGCAGATTTGCCCCATCGCCCCCTGGGGGCCCAACGTGTGACAGTGCGCAGTGCTGGCCGCGCATGCCCTGCCTGTGCAGCCAGGGCTTTGCTCTTCTCCCTAGGGACAGTCTTCGTTGTCCAGTGGGACCACGTCTATCTCCAAGGCCGAGAGAGCAGGGGCAGCTTCACCTTCCAGGCAGCTCTGCACCGCGACGGCCGCATCGTCTTCGGCTATAAAGAGGTGAGTGAGCCCCGCTGTGGAGCTGACGGCCTCAGAGTCCTTCATCCAGCAAGTCTCCGCAGAGAGGCTACAGTGTGCCAGGCACCGGCTTGGTGCTGGGGATACCGCAGGTAATGGAAGGGCTGCAGGACCTTCCAGGGAGCTTGAGCTGCTCAGGCAGACAGACAGTACTTGCAGGGACCAAGGCAGAATCACCCAATTGCTCCTCAGTGGAGGTGTCTGGTGCCGGGGGCTCCCTACCTCAGCTGGGATCAGGGGAGTCCTCCCTGAGGGAAAGAGTTGAGATCTGCAGGATGTGTAGGAGTCAAGGAAGCAAAGAGGAGGTGCAATGCATGTTCCAGGGGTGAGAAAAGCATGTGCAAAGGTCATGTGACACGAGAGCATGGCCGGCCCAAAGCACTAAAGAGGCAGCATGATGGGGGAGAGTGAGGGATGAGACAGGGCAGGGGAAGCACCAGATGTCCCTTTGAAAAAGGCCACTCTGGTGTCTGCGTGGGGAACAGACTGTTGGAGGCCCAGAGGGCATCTGGAGATGATTTAGGAGAGAGGTGTCGGCTTGAAGCAGGGTGGTGGGAGAGAACTGGAGAGCTTGGAGAGCCAGTTTGCAGACTAAATACTAGGATCTGGAGAAGGAAAGGGAGGCACCGAGGAAGCTCCTAGTTTTCTGGCCTGGGTGGCGGTGCCACCCACTAGGAAGGAGAGAAGAATATGTGTGTGGGGAAGACTTGGGATTCGCACAGGAGTCTATGGGTGTGAGGTGGCTTGGAGTCCTCCAAGAGGGAACGCTGGGAAGACAAATGGGCCTGGGGCTCCCAGGGCTTTCTAGGCTGGCCCAGAATGTTGGGGTGCAGATGGAGCCTCTTCTCCCCTGCTGCAGATCCCTATGTCCGTCCTGGAGATCAGCTCCTCCCAGCACCCCGTGAAATCAGGCCTGTCAGACGCCTTTATGATTCTCAATCCATCCCCGGACGTGCCAGGTGAGTCCCTGCAACCCGGCAGGGACATCCCCTGGGTTGGACTCAGCTCAGACTGACCTGGGCTGGGAGGGGCCGGCAGTGGCTGGACAGGGTGGGCGGCGGGAGTTGAGTGCGGCGTAGTCAGTTGCAATTTTTCACCTTTAAAGCAGAGGGACTATTTTTCCAATATAATCCCTAGTGGGATTCACTGCCTCTGGCTGTTGAGGGGCAGGAGAGGCAAAGCCCTTCTACTCGGTACCCATTTAGAAAACCTCTGAAGATATCAAGTTAGGGTTTTGAGTCCTTCCAGGCACAATCATAATCACCTCCCCATCCTGCAATAGAAGGAGCATCATAGGAAGCCAATCTCAGCTGCGCTATTAACTCTGACAAATCACACCTTCCCTCTCACCTCAGTTGCCTTGTCTATATGGGGGAGTGGCTGGAGGGCCGCCTCTTCCTCCCGGCTTCTCCTCTGGTTCAGATAACTTAGGGGGCCACAGCTCTTGCTCTCCTGCTTCCAACTGCCTGCTCGTCCCCGTGACGGTTGTCCTGTGTTTGCACACCTGGGGCCTACAGGTATGCCGTCCCCTGCTCCTAGACCCTCAGCCCGTAGACTTGACCTTTTCCTCTGGGCTATGTGTGCAAAAGTCCCGCCATGTCACCCGAAGGGCCCCTGTCCACTGTTCTCTACCCTCCCTGTGCTTGATGGACCTGGGACGCTCTCCGGCGTGCTGGGCTGCATGGGAGAATGTGCTTGGGAGCCACTCAGGGGCTTGCCTGTCGAGGCGCGGGGTGCACCCTTCTGGGAAGTCTAGCATTCCCAGGGCAAGCATCTTTGTTTATGGGGCAAGTTCAATCCCTGGTGCTGCTGAGGCCCCATGACGAGGAGGACGTGGAGGGGTTCATCATCTGAGCAGTGCCTCTGTCCATAAAGAAGCCCGCGGCAAGGACCAGGGCTCAGTGATGGGCCTTTCTCCAGCACCTTCTATGTGCAAGGTGGGAGCACAGAGCTGGGCTCCGCCCTGGAGCTGGAAGCCTGGTGGAGTCTGGACTCCACGAGCCGCTGGACCTTGCTAGTCCTCATGTTTGTTTCTTTACCTGTAGCTGGGGCTGTGCGGGGTGGGTGGCCTTTGCAGGCATGTGAGGGCAGATGCACCCAGTCCAGGAAGTGTTGGGCACCCGGGTTTCCCCCCCATATGATATGGGAATCCCATATCACAGTGACGCACCCCGCTAGTCTTCAGCACACGGCTCCATGTTTTATTACCAGCAGGACACGCGGTGCTGTCGCAAACAGTCCCGAAATAGGAGTTGGCGATGTCCGTACTGGCGTGTCATCTGTCTCCTGCCCCCACCGCAGCACTTTGATGTGGCTTTTGTGGCTGGTGGCAAAAATCGCAGGCTCTAGTGGCAGCTTCCTGGACTAGCTTGTTCACCCATTGCCTCTGAGGTTTCTGCCGTCAACATCAGGGACTGTCCTGCCGCATACTAGTGCTCTGCTTTATCCTCATTAGTAAAATGATTCTATTCACGAGTGAGTGTATCTGATTCCAAAATTCGAATGATACAAGAAGATATATTGAAAAACGTGTTTCTCTCCTGCCCCCCGCCCCACACTCCCCTTCCTGGAGGCAACCCCGGGCCTCCAGGCTGTTCCTACAGCTGAGCCGCACGCAAATGTCCGTGCACACGAAACCCGAGGCACCTCCGATGGGCTCTGTTCTGCCCTGGAACACAGTCCGTCCGGCCCGCTGGCCACTTCAGTCCCATCTCATTCTCTTTGATGACCTCGTGAGAGTCCACTGCCTAGAGGCGGACTTCCCTTGGTCAGTGCTCATAGACACCTACAAAGGAGGTTGTTCTTTTGTTTTTGTTTTTTCTGTCAAGTCTTTGCTGCTTCTCCTTGGGCCTTAGTCCTCAGTATAGCTAGACTGGCTCCTGACCTCTGGGAAGGAAGGATTGGAAAGAAATGACTCTAGTGGCCTGAAGGCAAACCACCTGCCACTGAGCTGCCCCTGAGGCCTCGGCCCCAGCTCCTCCCTGCCTGTGAACTGCCCACGGCCAGTGGGCTGGCAGCCGTGCCCAGGCCGGCCTGCCGCAGGAGGGAGGAAACAGGCCCCGCCCCGGCCCTCCTGGCCCTGCTTCCTTTCCAGAGCCCAGCGCCCTCTGTCTCTTCTCCTCTAGCGACATTGTCTTGGGGTCACGGATTGTATCCATTGCCAGCCACGCCACATCCCACCCCGGGGGCCCCCCGTCCAGCCGCCCTGGGCCCTGCTAGAAGCCTCTGCAAGGCCCTGGCGCGCGGCAGCCACCCCATGTTGGTCTCCCTCCCTCCTTCCCTTTCTCAAACACAACTTGGGCTTTTCTGCCTGTTCCTTGTAGTTTGGTGCCTTTGTCATGTTGCCGCTACACGGAACTGCTTTTAGCCAGAGGACTGTTGCCTTTGCTGTGTGCTTCAGTCTTTGAACGGACACTCAGGCGTGATGCAGAAGCGCCTCCTTAAGGGCAAATGTGTGGCTTCCCTTGCTCTGTGCCGCAAGGCCCTGCAGGTATCATGTTATCCTCAAAGGCCAATTCTGACCTGTGATAGTGGGTCCAGGGCTGAGGGTCAACTGGTCTGCCCCACTATGCCTGTGTCAATTGTTAAAATAGTAAATGCTGCCATTTGTCAGCAAATAGCTGCTGGTCTGAGCCCTCTGTGTACGCCCCACCACTCCACCTGTCCCTCCCCACCCCCCACTTCAATTCTCTATCTAGCGAGTAGCTCTGCAAGGGCCACCTCATGCCATGCCCCCCGCCCCCAGCTTGAAACTTGACAGCTGGCTTCCATCAGAGCAGGCAAGCAAGGCAGCAGCAGAGGGGAGCAAGACAGAAGCTCGGGGATTCACAACCTAGTCCTAGTGCCATCTCCTCAGTTTGGCCACGTTCTGCTGTTGTTAGCCAGTCGTTAGGTGCAGCCCACCCCGTGGGAAGCAGGGATCTGGGCTGCCTGCCACACACAGCTCTACCGTTCTCACTGGATGGCCCCCCAACCTTGTAATGAAGTCTGTACATTTGTCCCTTTCAAAACGAGGACACAGGCTCAGAGGGGTGGAGTGACTTGCTTGTGTCGCCCAGCTGTGAAAGGGAAAACTAAATCCCAAAACTTCTGTTTTTGGAAAACCCCCACAGTCCCACATTGAGACTTTCTAAACCTGCCTCCCCAGCACCACTCCTCCCAGAGGTGAGTGGTTTCCCAAGCACCCATGCATGGCTCTTGGCGCACCCCCCTGGGCTGTTCTGCAGGACAGTAGCGGTGTCTGAGCCCACCCCTCTGTGCACGACTGAACTCCGGCCCTCCCTGGGCTGTATGTACGGGGCGGAGTCGAAGGAAGTGTGCCTGGGACGCACCTGTGAATGAGGGTGAGTTAGAGGAAGTCAGAGCCCTTGGGAGTGTCTCTAGCTGAGGCTCTTCTGTTTAAGAGCAAGCCAGGGAGACCTGTGAGGTGGGATAAAGAGCAGCAGGGAGGAATCCACCCACCTAAAATAGCAGGAGGGCGCCGCGCCTGCTCCCTGGGCCTAGGAGACGCGAGGGCCAGTGTGGGAGCTGCTGGTCTGGGTGACTCCGGGTGCAGCTTGCTGCAGTGTTGGGCCCACTAGCAGTTGAAAGCTGGGGTCTGAACCCCAGAACACTGCCCAGCAACTCCCACCCTCCAGGGTCCCTTCCCTCCGGCCCCTTCCTTCTGGTCTGTGCCAGAACTAATCTTGTCATCTCAGGCTCCTTGTTGCCTGCAGCATCCAGTCGAAATTCCCAGCGCGGCCTTCAGGGCCCTGTGCTGTGGGGCCCACCTGCCTTTACAGGCGGGGCTCCAAGCCCTCCCTCCGCACCACTCTGTCTGGTAGTGCTGGTCCGCAGGCCCTGTGTTCCCAAATCATGTCTGCATCTCTGTGATTTAGTTCCTTGTATAAAAGTATATTTTATATATAAAATGATACTTATAATTTTATAAATTTACTTGTATAAAATTATATATTATCAGTTGGCAAAATTACACTCCATTGGTCCAGCTCAAAAATTGCTTCCCCCAAACAGCAGAATTGATGCTTTCCCTTCTAGCCCCCCAACACTGCTCTGCTCATCTGCCTTCTCCCCAACTAGCTGTGAGCGCCTTAGGAATTCATTGTCGCCCCAGCAGAACATGCTTTGCTGAAAAGAGTCCGTTATCAGCATTTTTGTAGAAACACACAAAGAATATAGAGTAGCTTAAACACTCTTCACTTGGTGGGAGAGGTCCCCAAAAGTCAATATGATTTCCTCTGTTAATTTCTTTAAGAAACCCTTTCCTTTACAGTGTAAAAGCAACTGTAGTGTAGCCAACATCAAAGTGGACAGAGATTCTGAATTAGAGGACTCAGTTAATGAAGATTTCACTGTAAAGGGCTCCAGCTTTAGACCGGCCCTTGGCTGGCCCCTGAATGGCCTTGGATGGCCCTCACACTCTGGGCCTTCTCCTTTACCAGAATTTTCCTTTCCTCTCAAAGGCAGACTTGAGTCCAGAAATGTGTCAGAGGCCTGTGCTGTACCTCTGTGTGGGGCTGCTGGGTGGAGGAGGTGGGTGGGAGGCCCCGGAACTGGCTGCAGAAGGGTGAGGAGGCCCAGCCAAGGGAGGGCGTGGGGGGATGTGCTCGCCAGCTCTGGCCTGGCTCATCTTCTCGCCTTCCCCTCTGGAGAAAGCATCCTTTAAAGCTCTTTACTGGAGCTTTTTGTCCACTGGGGCTCTTTTTCTCTACACTTTTCTGTTTTTCCCTCTATTCTGCCCCCTGAATCTTGTTGCTGTGTATCTCTTCTCTCTGGGTCCCTTTCCAATCCTGCCTCCCCTCCTGGGCTGAAAGCTCCTGGGATGCAGGACCCTCATTGTGTTTATCTCTGGGGTCCCCTCTCCACCATCTTATGTATTTTATATCATGACCAGAATCTGGGAGGGACGTTTGTGGCTGGACCTGTCAGCTTCCCGATTTCTGAGCAAGCCAGCCCTCGCCCGCTGCTCTGCTATTGAAACAAAACAGGGCAGGAAAACCTCTTTGAGCCATCGACGTTTCCTAATTGGGTGGCAGGGCTCTTTCTGTGTCTGGACTTCAGCATTTCTGAAGTTTTGATGAGTGGAAGCAGAGATAAAATAAACAGAATGTCTCAAACTGCCAGAAATGTGGCCTGGGGGCGGCCTCCATCCTGGTTCCGGAAGGGATCTGTGGGTCATACAGCTGGGCCTCATCATCCTTGGGGGAGCCCCAGATGTTGGCGAGATCATCCAAAAGCAAATAGACAGGGATACTAAGGATTCTGTTCACAGAAAAATTAAAATACTGCCAAAGCTGTACAGTCAAACAACTGCAAGTTGGCAGTTGAAGTGAGCCAATATTTTCAGCCAGAGATATAGTTCCTTACACTGGCCCTTGACCCCTGTCCACTCCCACTCTGCGCCCCCACCCCACTGTAAGGCAGTGCTGAGTTCTGGAGGGCATCGAATCATCTCTGGCTGTCCCCTTACCTGAGGCCCTGGGCTGGCCCCAGAGTGGCCTTGGCTGGCCCTAACCGCCAGGATCTTCTTCTTTCCCAGAACTTTGAGTCTAGACCTGTGTTGGAGGCCTGTGCTATGCCTCCATGCTGGGCCGCTGCTCTGCCCGCCCAACCCCAAGAGTGGGGACATCCAGCCCTGGGTTCTGGTGTGAGGTTTCCTGAGACCCTCACCTCCCTGACTGCTGCTTCTGTGTCTCTCTCCCTGAAACCAGCTCCCTTGACAGATTCATGTCTCCCTGGGTGCCCCAACCTCAGTTCACCAGTCCCTTCCATTTTATCTTCCTTTTCGCCAAGGAAGACAGCTCCCTGCATCTCACTGCGGAGGGACCCTAAGCACCAGCTCTTCTTTCTAACTTAGAAAGAATATATCTGAATTTTTGTGGCCCAGGGGGAGCTTCTCTTTTGAGAAAGGCCATAATTTGTGGTGAGCTAGGGAGGAAGGGCGTGTTCTTCCTCTGGGCTGGAGTTATAATCAGTTGGTGAGGTTTTCGTGACAATTTGTAACCTGCTCATTGATTCACTGTCATTTCTTGAGGCCCGGTTAAGTGCAGGGCCAGGTGCTTGCCTCTGGGGGATGGAGGCAGATAACTTGCTGGTTCTGCCCTTGGGGAGCTCACGGCTGGTGAGGTGACACTGGTGGACAGGTGACAGTGGGAGGCACAGGAGCCCCACTAACTGTGCTGGAGGGTGGGGGAGTCTTCAAAAGGGTACTTCTCTTGAGCTGAGCCTTGAAGGATGAGGGAGATCGCAGAAGAAAGGTTAGCAACCCCCCCCACCCCCAGGTCTCAGTCACTTTGGAAGGCAGGGGATGAGACCTGGTGGTTCACATACACCCTTTACCCCTGGGGGTGCAGATGGAATGGAGCTACAAAAGTCTGTCTGAAACGTCCATCCTCCATCTGGACACTTCCCACTCCAGGCCGCCTTCCAGTGACAGTTGGTGCCAGGGAGGGCGCCCTAGGTCGGGCCTTTGGGTGAAGGGAAACTCGGAGCCTCCTCTGGGCAGGCCCATTACAAACATCTGCTCCATCTCATCTCGGTCTCAGACCCCACTCCTGCTTGGTAACGCGTCTTTCTATCAAAACACCCTGTGGGTATGCCCACCCGCATCGCACAGGACCCTCGATGGCGAGTTCTGTCCTCCTTAGGACGCGGTAGCCCCTGGACATCTGGCCGTTACTGTCCAGTGCTTACGAGGCTTGCCCCTGGGCCTCTTCTCTTTCAGACTTAGGAGAAAAACAAACTCATCACTCGATTTTGGAGGCGCTGGCTTCCTTATGTCTTGGAAGGAAAAGTGGTAGATGTTTCTCTTCAGTTCTTTGAGCAACACAAGTGAAGACCCATAAGCAGTGAGCGCTGGAGCACGTGGGCTGGCCCATGGGAGCAGCCCGCCACGTGGCCACCCCAGTCCATGTTCAGAGACCCGAGTCAGTAGCTGGAAACCAACCTGGGAGAGCATTTATACCACAGAAATGGGTAAATGCTACATCAGGGCTCCCTCCAGCCTGGGAGCAAGTTTCCAAGGTCTGTGTACCCCAGAAAGTTTGGAGAGCGAATGAAAGGAGTGAGATTCAGGTGTCCTCCAGGGACGGGAACCCCGCGGGCAGGACCAGTCTGTCCTGCATGAACTGAGTGTTGGGACTCGGCGCAGCCCTGGCACTGGGGGTCCTGTGTGCTGAACAAGTGGGCGGATGGTGTGTGGCTAAGGCTGTCAGCAGGCTTGGTGAGTGTAGACTAGCAGACAGCACCAGTCAGTCTAGGGGTTATTCGGGGTGAGCCTCAGTTTCCCACGGGTGAGGTGAACGGCAGGACACTTGCCGTGGCCCTCAGCCTGTGTCCCGGTCCCTGGGGCCGTGGCCCACTGCCCACACCTAGGCACTGCTCACCTGGTGAACCCCCTTCAGGATCACCTGGATTCCTCATCCCACCCACTCTCCAGTATCTTCCTGCAGCAGCGCACCCCAACCTGCCGCTATGGAAGGAAGCGAGGACACCAGACAGAGGCCTGGATCTCGTTACAAACCCCCAGCTCCAATTCGGGAGTCCAGATGGTGGGAGGCGCGCAGGGCTGGAGCGGTCATCTTCCCTCGCAGGAAAGGAAGGCCAGTCTTCCCTCTGCCTCTGCTCACTGGAGCTAGTACTTTGGGTGAAGGCGGAGATGGGGGCACCCTGTGGAAATTACCCTGAGAGACCTTCAGGTGTGTGGGAGATTCTCCGGTGCCTTCACGGCCTGAGCACCGACCTTCTCCCGCGCCTCTCTGCCTCACTCCCCAGCAGGGGCGAGAGCAGGAAGACCATCCAATCTGGACCAGGGAGAATAGGCCAAGGCTGGGACGGAAGAAAAGCAGCCTGGGCTCTGGGGCCCGCAGCAGGAGAGGGGAGGCCCACAATGGGCAATGTGGAGGCGGGGGGCGGGGGTAAGAGTAGGGGGGCAAGGAGGGCCAGATAGCCGACTCCCTCTCCCAGGGCCTGGGCTCATCCAGCACCCCCAGGAGCTGTTGAGGGGCTGAGGAACCCACTAGACTCCCTGATAAGAAATAGGCCATCTAGGTGGGGAAGAGGGAGAGAAAGAAATGTGCCATCTTGCCTCCTCATGCTCAAGCTTATAAACTTTGATGAGGGTAGAATTTGAGGGTTTAGGAAAGGCTGAAAATACCCTAGATATTTAGTCACAAGAAAATGAAAGACCCCCGAGAAGAACCTATTCTGGGGCCTCCCATCTCTGTGGTCACCCTCCTGATACGGGGCTTCTTGTCCACCTTCATGTCGTCAGTCTCCCCACCTTCTTTCCCTTCCTACCGACTCTGAGTGAGGCCCTGGCCCCCAATGTTATCTGAGTTTGTAGTGTTGGCATTTCAGGCCCAGGACTCAGGCTGGGCGGCAGGGCCCTCTTTCCTCCCAAGGAAGCTTTGCCGGCTCCAATGCCAAAAGTGTCCTTGTCACTGACAGATGTTTCAAGGACATTCTGTGGTGGCCAGTGTTTCAGGGGCTGAGGCAGCTCTCATTTCCTGCAGCAGGAAGGATAGTAAGGTGGGACGAGAACAAGTTTTGGTGCCAGACCAGTGGGGTTCAATCTTGGTTAAGTAGGAGGGAACAAATCCAAGATTGGGATCGGTAAATGACAGGAATGTATCTGAAACATTCTTTTAAGTGGCAGAGGCACCCTAGATTTTTCATTCAGAAGGGGGAGCAGGAGGATGGGGCCCCAGCAGTTACACAGGACTCCTCCATTTCACAGAGGGCCCTATGAGCTCTATGCCACCTGGGGAGACTTTCCTCCAAGCCACCTTCAGTGAGTGAGAAACTTATATTCTCGCCTACTCTGGGCTTCTAGTGACAAAACCCAATTCAAAGAAGCTTAAGTAGAAAAGGGGATGCGTTGGGGATACTGATGTAGCCCAGAGAACCAAAGAAGAGCTGACAACGTGAAGACTTGCAAGCCCCCCAAACCCCCTGCTTCATGCTCTGGCTTCCTAGTGAGACTGGAACTGACTCTGTCCTGGTGTCTTCTCTGCTTTGTTACTAGAGAGGGCCCCTTGGTGACAGATGAAAAGTCCCAGGGAGGGTTTCTGATTGGTCCAGCAATCTCTGGCCCACCTGTCAGGCCCCAGGCACAGGTCTCAGAGGCCTCTGGCCAAGAGACTGTTACTGGAACCAAGCTGCCTTAGCAGTGGGAGCCTGCAGGAGTGGTGGGGCCTCTTACCCCGCTGCTCCAGAGCAGTTATGGCAGTTGCTCCTGCCCAGTAACTGCCGTTTTGAACGGACCAATCAGGTGCTAGGAGCTGATGGGTAGGTCCAATCAGCTCCAGGATTGAAAATGGTCCAATCAGACTTGTGGATGGGACTCTGGGAGAGGATATAAGCCAGGATTGGAGGGACCTGAAGGGGAAGGAGAAGAACTGAAAAGGAGGGAAGGGGGGAAAGAGAAGAACAGGAGAAGACGACAACAAGGACGACACCAGCCCCCTGGAGAAGAAAGAGGACGGTTCCAGACTCCGAAGAGAGAAGAGAGATGTCCGTTCCTGGCCTCCGAGGAAGAAAGAAAAGAAGCATCCAGCAGCCGCCCTCCGAGGAGGAAGAGAAGCTGAAGGACTCTGCGGAGACGGGGCCTCCAGTCCTGTCTCTGACGTAGCCTGAAGGGAGCCCAGAGGCCCTGGGCCTGGTGTCTCAGAGACCTGTTTGTGGGTCTAACCCAGCACCTCACAAAGAGCTCCCATCCCCGATGTGTTGTGGGTGAGGAGGCCGCCACTGGAGGATGCAGTGAGCTCTGTTTCCCCCGTTTGTAAAATAAACCCCATGTTTGTTCCTGTAGCCTGAGGTCTCTTGCAATTGTGCGCGCGGGTGAGACCCACAGTCCTCTCATCAGGCGCTGTCCTTTGTTGTTTTTGGCCTTTTGGGGCTTTTTGGTGGCTCTGGCCTCAGAGCCTGGGCATTTGTGGCCCATCCGCCCCGGTTTCAAGACTTCTGACAATGGGGCCTCCCTGGTGGCGCAGCCGTTGCGCTGCGCTGTGGAGCTGTCGGCGGCGCGCGGTGTGGGTTCGACGCCCGGCCGGGGAGAGTCCCACATGGTGCGGCAGACCTCTCCGCCTCGCCTGCTGTTCCCCTCAGCAGTGTATTTCTGATCTGCCTGTGCTGCTCCCCGCTCTGTCTCTGGTGAGCCCTCTCGCCGCCCCACGCCTCTGGCCTGTACCCCAGCTTGTATTATAAATAAACCAATCTTAAAAAAAAAAGACTTCTGACAATGGGCTCTGCCTCTTTCAGAATCTCGGCGGAGGACCATCTTCGAATACCACCGTGTAGAGCTCGACCCCAGCAAAGTCGCCAGCATGTCAGCTGTGGAATTCACCCCACTGCCAAGTAAGTGGGGTCCTTCTCACTGACACAGGAGAGGCGTCCCACCGTCCTGGAAAGGACCTGGCAGAGACTAAGCCCATAAACAGACTGAGCCCACCCCAGGCCCATGGCTGGCCCGTGGGTGGGTACGGCCACTCAGCTTCTCTGGGCCTCTAATTCTCACTCCTGACCGGCACGGAAAATGCCAGTTAAGGCAAGGGGCGGCAGGCCCAGCGGTGGTCCCTAGGACGCCCGTGGCAGCTCCGACACCCCCGCACCTCTGGCCTGGGCTGGTGCTCACCGTGTGGCGGTGTTGCTCGCACTTCATGGAAACCCAGCAATGGTGTTCTGCTGAGAACCTTCAGACTGAGGCCCCAGAAAGATAAGCCTGGAACTAGATTGATCCATAAGTTTGTCACTGTATTTTCCTTAGAGGGAGGTGATGTTGGAGTCCCCAGGCAGCAGGTAATGAAAGGACTTAGCCAGCAGCCCCCCAAGAACCAGCAGGCCAGCAGGCCCCCCAGGGCCTGGCCCTCTCCCCCTCTGCACCCCTGTCACCTATAGTTGAACACACAACGGCCTTGTCCCAGCTGCTGTGGTGATCCCCCGGCCTCGGGGTTTGAGTGCTGCTGAGGACAAGGCCAGGGCAGCTGGGGAGTCAGGGAAAGGAAGAAGCACCCCATTCTTATATTTTTAAAGAGTTTTGATTTCTTCTCCTGTCTCCTACCTCCCAGCTTCACTCTGAATCGTGGCCTTCTCCCTGCTGTCTGTGGTGTTTCTGTGTCTCTTTCCCCCCTCCCTCTTCTCTGGAGATTCTGGGAACTATAGGTAGAGAAAGTAGAGGAAGAGGAGGAAGGTTCTAGAATTCTATGTGGCATCTCAGTAGATGTTTCCCTTGGAAAAGGGGAAGGTCCCAGACGACCTGGGTCCCAGGGTGGGACACCTAGTAGGTCATAGCCCCACCCCCACCCCATCACCCTCCGTCTGAGCAGGAGCAAGCTGGGGCCTGAGAACTCCAGGGATGGGAGAGCAAACCTCCGGTCCTGAGCCTTGAACAAAACTGCATTTCAGAGCAAGGACGTCCAAGGGCGGGTTCACTGCCTAGGCAGAAGTGAAGTGTCCTGGGGCTGCATTTCTGGGACACTGTCTGTACATTTAAGCCCTTCCCACCCCTCCAGTGAGTTTTGTGAGCATTTAATAGCTCGCAGGACATCTGAAATGCAGATGAGAAGTAAAGGTCGTGGGTGTTTTGAATACCTGTGAGGATCCAGGGATTTTTATGGCCGGTTTGACCAGAGCCCATAAAGAGGCCTCCAGAATCACTGGGGATGGCCAGGCTGGGCTCCCATGCAGGTGCTGGTGTGGGTGCAGCTGGTAGAGCAGGGGACAGTGCCAGACTGTGATGTGAGCCCCTGGGAGGCCAGTTAGCTTTGTGCTTAGAAACCTATGCATCCACCCCCTCCCGCCCCCATCCCACCACCAGGCTTTCTCGCTTATCTTTGGGTTGGGAGGACAGCTGAGATTCTTCCCTCAGCTAAGGTGAGTGAGGATGGCCTACTTCCAGACCATCACCTGCATGACTGGTCCCTCTTCTAGAACAGAGCCACAAAAGGTAATTGGGAGCGGGAGGGAGGTGGGGCAGGAAGAACCCCCCAGTGGAACCTCAGGGCTAAGAACTCAGGTTCTAGGCTCAGACAGACCTGGATTCAAACTCAGACCTGCCACCTTTAGCTCCATGACTCTCTCCAAGCCTCAGTTTCTCCCTCTGTAAGGCGGGGATAACGGGAGCATCTGTCTATCCATCTGTACACAGTCAACTGCCTAGTATGGCCGGGGCGCTATCTGGGTGCTCTGGATAAACTGAGGAGCAAATCCATTAGCAGCTCTCGATCTTGTGCCAGCCAGCCCTGCCTATTTCCTGCCAATGGCTTTACAGCCCCCCTCCAGGCCTGCAAAGCCCTGGCAGACCAAAGGGCACACGGCAACCAGTCCCTCCCAAAGCCACTGAAGGTGCCACACCTGCAGGCTGGCTCCCAGCTGCCATCTTGCGGGGGTCCCTGGAGGGCACTTGCCCCCACCACCCATCACGGGGTTTGGTGGAGCCCATGATTCTCACGCAGTGAGGAGAGGCGTGTGACGTTTGCTGGACGAGCCCTCATGAGCCTTCATTCCTCTGAGTTGGCTGTCACCTGCTGCTGCCACCAGCATGTCTGTCAGCTCACCCTGTGTGCACTTCCTCCGGGTGAGCGCCCTTCCCTCCCTGTCACCAAGTGCCCCGGCACCGCAGCGCCTGCACTCATTGGTCATTCTGGTGCAGTACAGTGGGGAGTATTTGATTGCAGGTGCCCAGCTCTTAAAACCCAGCCCCCGTAACCCTGGTCCTCTGTGCTTCTCTGTCTGGCTGGTGCCGGAGGGTCACCCCCTCCAGCAACCTGTCCCCACCACCTGCTCTGCCCCGACTGCCCTGCCAGCGGGTCCCAGCCGTCTTGCCTCTTTCCTCCCACCCCCCTCTCTCTATCTCTACCCAAACGTCCCCTCCTCGGAGCCCTTCCCAAACCGCCCGTGTGGGGAGGACCCACGTCCAGTGTCCCTCTGCCGGCCTGTTATCCTCACTGTGTCCACGGCCCTCTCACCGCCGAAGCCCCAGTGTGGGTGTCCATGTGTGTTTTGGCTTCCTCTGCCAGGCCGCGGCTCCCCCCTTCTCCCTGCCTCTCCGCACGCCCGGTCTGTGTGGGAGCTCGATAAGTATTTGTTGAAGAAGAGAATTAACGGTGACTGAGTGAGTGAAAAGCTGACAGGTTTACGGGAGGAATGAATAAGACCATCACCAAGAGCATGTGCTGTCCTGGGTTCTGCAGGGCTCGTGCTGTGACAACTGTTGGGGTCGTCTCAGTTTGTCCTTATAGCTGATTGACCAAACAGAGCATCCCTCCTTTATAAATGAGGTGCTGGGGCACCCTGGGTTTCGGTAACCTCCCAAGGGAGCCTTAAGCCTAGTTGGGCAGGGGAGTCAGCACACCCACAGCAGGTAGCTCACTCCGGAGGGGAGAGGGAGGAGAGAGGGTGTATCCTCTGCCTGGTGTGTCCTCACAAAGCTCAGTGCCCAGACTTCCCTGGGAAGAGGTAAGTGAGGAGGAGGAAGAGGCGAGTGAGAAGGAGGAGGCAGGAGCAGGATGCCAGTGGAAACGAGTACCCCCAGTTAGTACTGGATAGGGTTCCAGCCAGTACAGCTCAACAAATCCTTCTCAGAGGGTGTAGACAACAAGACTGTGTTATAAACATTAAACCCGCTAAGAAACTAGATCTCAAGAGCAACGGGGACTGCATTTCAGTTGTTAAGAAACAATAATTTTGTGGCACCATGGAAGAGTTAGCTAACACTACAGCAGCAATCCTATTACAATAGAAAAGCATTAAATCCCTTTAAACTTGCATAGTGTTGTACATCAAATAAATCTCAATGTTTAAAAACTCTTCAACCCTGCAGTTGTAGGCAACAGCTCAGAAATATAACTTCCCAAACTAGGTGAGATCTGTTGTACCCACTTAGAGCGCCCTGGAATTTTCTTTCTTAGACCTCATTACATTGATTATTATGTGGCTATTTAGTTTATCTGTGTAGTGTCTGTCTCCCCACAGCGACCAGGTCTCATTGCTGAACCCCCAGCACCCTGACCCCCTAGTGACAGAGAGGAGGCAAGGGAGGAGGAGGGAGTGGGGAGGGAGGAAGCAGGATTGGACTCCTGCAGGCAGCATCAATGGCCTCAGGTTCCTGCTGGTCAGACGCCCTTCTGAGAGGACCCGGCTTTCTGGAGTTGCCCCTCTGGAGGCAGGCGAGGGCCTTGCTGAGGGCCGTGTTGTCTTGCAGCCTGCCTGCAGCATCGGAACTGTGACACCTGCGTGTCCTCGGACCTGACCTTCAACTGCAGCTGGTGCCACGTCCTGCAGAGGTTTGTGCCCACACTGCCCCCCTGGCCCCGCAGGCGGACCGTGGCGGAGGGACACGCGGCTGCTCCGGGCCTCAGGCCTCCTTGCCAGCGCCAGGCTGTCTCTGGCCACGCTGACCTGAGGACAAGTATGTCACAGCAGTGACTTTCTCCCTGAGGCCTGTGACCAATCCAGGGGACCGGATGGCGGGGTCCCTGTGGTGGTGGCGGCTTCTGGGTGGCCATTCGGGGATTCCAGCTCCGGCCGCCTCCTCCTCACACCTGGCAAGGGTTGGCTCACTTTCTCCAAGACTGGTCCAGAGCCATGCGGCTCGCAGAGGCAGCCGGAGCTCAAGTCAAACATGCAGGTTCCTGGACTCCTCCCGGGCTCCTCCCTCGGGATCTCGGGAGAGGAACCCCAGAGCTGTATTTTAGCATGTGCCTGTAAACAAGCATGAGATCCGCTGTCTCAGGGACGCAGGTCATCTGAAAAGCCGTGGCCGTGAGAGCCCTGTGACCCCAGAATACCACCTGCAGGTCTTTCTCAGGCTTTCAGAGTTTCCTGAAAATCCGGGATGTGGAAAGTTGGGGCAGGAAAGCTGCTTGGTTTGGGAGGCAAAGAAAACTGGATGAGCTTCAGATTCAGGGAGAAAATTCTTAAATCCAGCTCATCTCCTACTCTTTGGTCTGAAATCATTTCCTCACAGATTAAACTCAAAATTAGAGCCCCGTTCTTCTGTCCAAGATAAATAAATGGCAGGGGCAGAACAGAAAATGTCTCTAGGGACTTGGGCCCCAGGAGCGTGGGAAGCCTTGAGCTCCAGGAGCCTTTCAAGCCATCTTAAAGTGACAGTCCCTGAGTTCTGTGACGCTGTCCCCCATCTGGCAGTTTCCTTTGCGCCTTTCCAACATCCTGGTGCAGAGATAGTGGCCACTGCTTTTGCCCTCCACCCACCTGGCACACAGGGCGCAGCTGGGCGAGAGGAGAGAGCCCCCCAGGCTTCCCAAGAATTCTTCCACCAGCTGTGCGCTTAGTCACTCTCTTGGGCCCGCACTTTGTTTTACTGTAAAATGGGCTGGGGTTCAAAGAGATGTAGGAGAGGAACACCCCAGTTTTTCTGCTCCTCAAACACCTGCAGGTGCTTTCGCGTGGAAGGCTTGAGCCTCAGAGGCCGTGCGTGGGGCAGAGCCCAGGCCATCTGCCCTGGCCAGCGCTGTGGCCCCTCTTCTGAACTTTCAAGTTTGAGGCCCAGTATCTGGGTGCGGGGAGATGATCCACATGACCTCGGAGAAGCCCTGGAATCCTGGCACAGGCTGCCACCACATGACTCAGCGGCCGACGAGCCATGGGAACTGCAGAACAGAGCAGATGAAAGCAAAGTCATCGCCTTGACACACCCCATTTAAGACATATGCCCAAACCCCGAAACTATGACAGTTTAATGATGGTTGGTCAGGGTGGGGGAGGGCCTTGCTGTGTTTATGTTAGCTGCAGGGTGGAGAAGCTCCCTCAGAGAGCATGCAAAGCCAAGGGGGTCCTCCCGTCTCAGAGGCCCGCAGGCCTGGCTGCCTCTCTGGAGCCTCAGCTCCAACTGGGAACTGACATCAGGGCCTCAAAAAGCAGAGGACAGGGCAGGTGCGGTGGGGCGGCCTCTGTGGTCTCTCCCACCAACAGCTGCTTTAAACTACCACGTGGGGTCTATCTCCCCAACTCTGTCTGCTGCATTCCCCCAGGGCTCCCCTCCCTGTACAGGAGAGTTTCTATTAGCACAGCAGGTATCTGCCTTTTGTCCCACATGGGCCCCTAAGGGCCCACTCTGAAGTCTAAGGGTGACCTCAACTCCAGGATTTGATTTAGAAAATGAGGGTCAGAATCTTTATGAGGGTCCCATGAGAAGGTGCAAGAGCAGCATGGAGGTGCTGGGGCAGTGCCTGGCATTCAGATGCTCAATAAATGGCCATTTCTTCTGCCCTCCTCCTCTGAATCTGGCTGGCTCAGCTTTCGAAGGTGATGCTCTTAAACTTACACTGAGGGCTGCATCCTTGGAAGCGTTAGTTCCCAGCCCCCGACGGCCCCCTAATCCTCCATCCCCCACGCCTAGAGGACCTAGAGGACCTGAGGGAGTGTGGTTGGCTTGGTTTGACTGCCGCTGCTGCAGGAGGAGCAGCACGCAGCTCACGGAGGCTCCTAGGGGAAAGACGGGCAATCCCTGGAAAGCCTTGATCCCCGGGCTGCCGGGTCTTGGGCAGCTGAACAGCGATTGCTGGTGACACTGTTCACAGCCGCGGGGTCCTTCTCGGCCCTGGTGGCTTGGGATCTTCTTCTTCCCAGACAGCTGTCCCCAGGCTGGAGGAGAGCTTGGTGGATTCTTGGCATCAAGAGTGATGAATGGAAAAGTGATTGTGGTGCCGCGTCAAACATTCTCTGGCCCATCCTGTGCCCCCACCCTTCCCCAGGGGAGCTTGGCAGCGTCCAGCTCTGCTGAGCGGCACAGTATCCGCTGCGCCCCTTGTCAGCAGTTTTTATTCTCTCCCAGCCTCTACCCTTTAATACTCATACAAGGGTTTTGACTAATTTTGCTGATGTCCACCTTCAGCCCAGCCTCTCCTTGCCAAGTTTAGGACCCTCCACGAAGAAGGGGGGTTCTATAGACGAGCCAGACTTTTCCCAGATGAGAACATTTGTGTGAATTCCCTGGATTCTCAGCCATTTCATACACCTGAGAGTTAAGGGAACTTTAAAAGTCATTAGAGGTCATGCAGTCCAACTCACCCTTACACATTCTGGGCAGAATGCCTTGATCCTGGGACCTGGGTCAGGAGCGTGGGGACGCCATAAACCCCTTCCCCTCCTTCTGGGTAAGGGGTAGAGGGGGTTGGGGGGCATGACTCCTGATCCCACAGCCCCTGCCAAGGCGCCTGCCCAGTGATCTTGGGGAGCTTGACCCCCAGCTCTGGAACATTAGCCCGCTCCTCACTATCACTGGAAAGCTATTACTGCAGAGGGCGCGTGAAGGGAAGGGCTTCATTGCCAATTTCCTCACCGATCTGACTCTGGTCCCCTGCAGATGCTCCAGTGGCTTTGACCGCTATCGCCAGGAGTGGCTGACCTACGGCTGTGCCCAGGAGGTGAGGCTTCAGGGAGCCAGGTGTGGGAAGAGCTAGACTGCTGGCTGGGCCTTCCCAGCAGCCCTTCTCAAGAAGAGATCTTGTTGAAACCCCCTCCACCTGGGATGGTCCCCAGGCTGCTCAGAGGCAGTTAGACCAGCCGTGGAGGCTTAGAGGCTCTGTGGGTCCCTGAGACACACACTTCCCCTGTGGCTTGTCATTAGGAACCCTGGGTCCTTGCAAAGGTACATTGGGAGTGACTTCAGCCACATCTGGATCCTCTGAGAGTCTGTGGGTAGCAGTCATTTTGGGATTGAGGAGGGTTATGCCAGGCACATTTAGAATACCATATAGGTGCCTTCCACTGCTAGAATTTTCTAGAACATTCAACACAGGGTGGGGAGGCCCCTGTTCTCACAACTGTGCTAACACAGATCCTTTCATCCATGCATCTCTTTTCCCTCCCTTCCTCATCCCTTCTTGCATCGCAAGCACATCGCCACTGCCCTGTGCTTGCTTTAATTTAATCCTAACATGACCAGGAGCTGGGAGCCAGTGCCCCTGCTGATCAAAGTGGAGAAGCTGAAGCTCAGAGAGATGGAGTGGTTTGGCCCACATCTCATGGCCAGTGAGATGGTAAGGGTGCTGGGCCCAGCATTACATAGGTACCCCAGGCCCACTCTGCATGCACCAGCATCTCTTCATCCATAAGGTGGGGCAAGCTGCCTTTCTGGCCTTAAAAAAAAATCTCATCCACAGACCTTGTCTGATGCTGGCTCTTAGAGAAGGGTGTGGGTTTACTCTGTTTATTTAACACTGACATCTCAGCTCCTTCCTAGAGGAAGGATCTCAAGCAATTTGACAGCTAAGACACTTTAAGCATAGGGTGGAAGGCCTAGGGGCATTCAAGGCCCTGCTCTGGTGAGAGTGCCACATTTGGACCACACACCGGAATCTTAAGTTTTCTGGCTGCTGATCCCTCACCCCCACACCCCCACCCCAGTCCTCCTGTTTGAGGGCTCTGCTGTGTGGCAAGCCTGCTGGTGAGGCTTCTGTTCAGGGCAGCGCCTGGTCTCCCTTGCAGGCAGAGGGCAGCACGTGTGAGGACTTCCAGGATGAGGACCACTACTCGTCCTCCCCCGACAGCTCCTTCATCCCCCCTGACGGAGACCTCACCACCACTTCCTCCTCCCTCTCCACTGACAGCCTCACCACAGAAGGTAAGACCTGAGGGGTGGGAGTGGGTGTGCGCCCCACAGGAAGAGCAGCACCCTGAGCACTCGCTGACCCTCACAGGGACTGTCTCCAGGGATAGGATTGCCCTGTCCTGTCACAGACGAGGGGCCTGCGGCTCAGGGCTTGGGTCACTTATTGGTGAGAAGCAGAGCCCGGTTTAGAAAATTAATGCCCTCTGGTCTGCAGTGGCAGATGTGGGCTGGGCTCCAATGGATTTAACTGGACAAGTTGATTTCAATCCAGTCAATTTGTCCAAAGATGTTTAGAGTTACTCTAGGTTACTGATTCGTTACTTCCACCTTGAGGTAACAAGGCAGATCCTGGCCTTCTCCGTTGCACTGCTGTGTGACTGGGAGCGAGTCACCTCCCCTTCAGGAAACTGAAGGGTTGACTGAGCCTTCCCAAAGTCCCGTCTGTACCTAAAGAGTCAACAGCCATCATGATTCCACTAACCACCCACCTTCTCCCCTTTCTCCCTGAAGATGACACCAAGAACCCCTATGCAGGAGGAGAAGGTGAGTACGACGCTGGCCTCCCCTCTTGGTCTGACCCACCCCAATGAGGCGCAGCACACCCCGGCCTCTCTGCTCTTATTCCAAGCAGGGTGGGGAGAGGCGGGAGCAGCAGCAGCCTGAGCTCCCCAAACCTCCTTCTGGGTGGAAGGCCGGGGTCTCTGGGCACAGGCCCCGGAGAGAAGGAACATTCTACATCCACACATTCGTCATCTCAACCAGAGCCTCCTCTAGTGCTTCCCCTGGCCTCCCTGCTCTTGAATATTCATGGCCCTGAAAGAATTGAAGGAGGAAGGAGGGGCTGCCCTACTGGGGTCCCGGGTCTGGGGGGGGGGGGGGTCTCATCCCTATGCGCCTCATAGCAGGAGGTGGAGAGCAACTCCTCTCATGTTAGGTTTCCTTTGGTTCCCAACCTGTGCTGGCAGAGAGGACACAAAAGTTGTCCACCACAATTGTTGTAGCATACGGGAAGGTGGGGTACCCTGCCCCCAGGATCCTCTGAGAGGATAGTGTCTCTGATGATTTGAGGTGGCCCTGCCCTTTGCCTGAGCCAGCTCCCAATGTAAAGAGGAGCTGGAAGTGCCTTTAACTCCAGAGACTGGGAGGTTGTTACCTGGGATCTGGCCCCAGAGACGGAGCCATGACTCCTCTGTAGGCAGTATGAATGGGGTGTTCCCCTGGCTCCATGCCATGTGTTCATCAGCCCAACCTGACCATCAGGTCATCAGGCACTGCAGGCTGCCTGCTGACTGCTAGGACTGGGGAGCCCTGCTTGGGGCTTGTCACCTCACTCTCCCACCTGTTGGCAGAGAGAGGTACTAAGCAGGCACTGCGCTGCCTGGGACCTTTCTCTCCTGGGACAGTTTCTCTCTGGCCTATAGACAAGGGGAGGACAATGACAAAGATTTGGGATGCATGCGACTCCCTATTAAAAACCCTCACCCTGGGGCCTCCCTGGTGGCGCAATGAGTTGAGTGCAGCACTATGAAGCTATCCAG
The DNA here is from genome assembly GCA_004024925.1 of Scalopus aquaticus. Lineage (NCBI taxonomy): Eukaryota > Metazoa > Chordata > Mammalia > Eulipotyphla > Talpidae > Scalopus > Scalopus aquaticus. The sequence goes on along the minus strand of PVIJ01002419.1, from coordinate 18,039 downwards.
AGCCACTGCAGCACGAGTTCTATCCCCAGCCAAGGAGCTTCCCCCATGGCGCAGCAGACCTCTCCTGCCTCGCCTGCTGCTCCCCTCAGCAGTGTACTTCAGTAGACCCGCCTGTTCTGCTCCCCACTCTGTCTCTGGTGAATCCGCTCAGCACCCCACACTTCTGGTCAACACCCCAGTTCTTGTATGCATAAATAAATAAATCTTTTTAAAAAATAAAAACCCTCACCCTCTGTTAATCCCCATCTCCCCCACTAGTATAGAAAAAGGAATCCATATATCTGAGGTTTGCTCATCTCCTCCGCTGCATTATCCCACATCCCTTTAGAGTAGGGAGAAGACGCAAATAGCAACCCCATGTAGGATCAGACAACTAAGCTTCTTAGAGGCTGGTGCTGACTGTGTCCTTAGCAAATCTCTTCACTCTCCATCTTCCCATTACCTCAGTCATACAAGAAAGGAGGCACTGGGTGAGCTTCCAGCTTGCTAGTCTATGGAAATACTCAGTCTCCTCCTTGGGATGTTCTTAGTGAGTGCCTGCTGGTTTTCAGTCTTAGTTCATTTCTTTTATTGGGCTTCTATCAATGGGTCCGATCTTTCAGAGAGCTGGGAACACAGTGATGAATAAGACTCTGTCCCTGGTCTCCAGAAGGTCATAATCTGGTGATAGACAACGGCAGGTGAAAGTATGGTCATTTTGCTACCATAGCAGCTAATGTTTTTGAGGTCTTCCAAGACACCAGTCATGGTCCTCAGCACTTGACCTGAATGATCTTGTTTAAATCTCCTCAATAACCTCCTCAGGTAGTTATTATTAACCTTTCTCTACAGAAATGATAACTGAGGGCCTCCCCGGTGGCACAGTGGGTTTGGCACAGTGGGTTGGACGCAGCACTGTGGAGCTGTTGGCAGCTGCAGCTGCGGCTACGGCATAAGTTCAATGCCTGGCTGGGGAGATTCCCACATGGTGCTGCAGACCTCTCCTGCAGCGCCCGCTGCTCCCCTCAGCAGTGTATTTCAGTAGATCTGCCTGCTCTGCTCCCCACTCTGTCTCTGGTGAGCCCTCTCGCTGCCCCACACCTCTGGCCTGCACCCCAGCTTGTATGCATAAATAAATAAATATTTTTAAAAAAGAGAAGTGATAACTGAGACCCAGAGAGGTTAATTAATTTTCCCTAGGTCACACAGCTTAAGTAAGTGATAGAACTGTTACAGGGTAACCCCATGGCCTGCCTGTCTGGATTCTCACCTGTGCACTTATAAGAGACTTAAAAACTCAAATGCAGGCACACACAATAAAATTAATAAAAAGATTTATTTACAAAAAGGGAAAAGAAAAGATAAATAAATAAATTGGTGAAAACGTCCTACCAGTTTCGCTGAGCTGGACTCTTTTCGCCTACTCAGGAAAAACTTCGGCCAATCCACACCACGGACCAAAAGCCCTCTCCAACCCCCCAGGTCTGGTTTTTAAGTCCCAAAACCTCTCCTTAACTCCTCCCTCAGTCCTCAGTATCCTTTCTTCGGTGATGATGGCATTCTGGGATTCGTATTCCTAGGTGTCTTGGCTCTCTCTGGCCTGAGGTGGGGTGGGGTCCTGGGAAACTCCCCCTTCCTGAGGACCACCCTCTTGCAGAACCTAGACTTGAACCCCAGCAGTTAGACAGCAAATGCCAAAATCCTTCCCAGCACATGCCCTTTGTGAATTATTTAAAAGCACTATGTGGCATGCATATTAAAGAGAAATTTTAAAAAGGTCCTTATTAGATATTTGGGCAACTTTTTTAAAAAAGATTTATTTATTTATTTATGCATACAAGCCGGGGTGCAGGCCAGAGGTGTGGGGTGGTGAGAGGATTCACCAGAGACAGAGTGGGGCGCAGAACAGGCAGATCGACCAAAGTACACTGCTGAAGGGAGCAGTGGGCGAGGCAGGAGAGGTCTGCTGCACCATGTGGGAAGCTCCCTGGCCAAGGATTGAACTCTTGCTGCAGTGGCTCTAGGTAGCGTCATAGTGCTGCGCTTAACCCGTTGTGCCACCAGAAAGGCCCTATTTGGGCAACTTTTAAATGGTTTTGCAAAACCATCTGGTCTTTGCTGAGAACATCATACTTGTGTATTTGATAACTGGACCAGAAGAATCTGTCAGCTTTCAAATCTGGGACCTTGTCAGAACCCAGGACTCCACTGCCCGCCTTCTCTCTCCCCTGCCCTAACTTAGGTCTCTCCACAGGGCTTCAGAACAACCTGTCCCCCAAGACCAAGGGCCCCCCAGTGCACCTGGGCACCATTGTGGGCATCGTGCTGGCGGTCCTCCTTGTGGCCGTCATCATCCTGGCCGGGATCTACATCAATGGCCACCCCACCTCCAACGCTGCGCTCTTCCTCATCGAGGTCAGTGCAGACTTGGCCACAGTGCCACGCGGCTTCTCAATCGTGATTCTTGGCCCCTCGGCGCCTCCCTCCCGTTCTCGTCCCTCACCTGCCACGTGCTTGCCTCCTGTTCCCACCCGTTCTCCATCTGGCACATTTTGCACTGGCCTTCTCCCTTTTTGTCCCTAACCCCCAGAGATCTGTACCCCAGAACCCCTCCAAATCCCCATCTTGTTGAATCATCGTCTGCTTTTGCTCCCCTATTTGTGAAATGAGAGGAGCCCCTAGAGGAAAGAAGGCCACAGTGCCACGTGGAGCCTGCTCAGCGGCTGGGCAGCCAATGCCTTGTGACCAGCGGGCCTCCTGGCCAAATTCCAGGCTCGGTGCTCGTGCAGAGTCATAACAGAACCAAGGTCTCTGCCTCTTTGTCCACCATGAGGATTTTTCAGATTTGAACTGACAAACCATACTAATAGTGAGTGGCGCTCTCTGGAGGCTTTGTCTGAGGGTGCTATGGATTTGCATGTCTCAGAATTCGAAGAAGCCAACATGGGGTGCAGAGTGGGGAGCAAAGCCAGTCGCCTCCAGCCTGGGCCACAGCTCAGCAGCTCTGGCCCACCCTCCACTCTCAGCTTCGCACTGGCTTTCCTCGTGGCCCAGCAGGGGCTCCTCTGTGACCACTGTCACCCCCATACAGGTCTGAGCCCTCTGGCCTCATTACCCAGAGGCCTCGTTGGTTCCTTCCTCTTTACTTAGGCTCCTCCCCCCTCGTCTTGTCATTCTGGTCTTAGCCTGCCTGGTACCGCCTGGCAGGCTCCCAGACCATAGGGAAGCTGACAGGGCAGGAATCTGCATTTTCATGAGCTCCCAGAGGACTCTGATGCAGGACCTGTCGGCATTTCCAGAACCTCCTGGAGCATTCCCTCTCTTACCCACTCCTTCACTTTCCACGTGGTTGAGGTGAGCTTCTCGCTGACTAGTCCTCACATACCGAGGGATAGAATGACCTTCCTCCAAACTCCTGGGCTCCTGGCAGGTTTCCCAGTGGCTGAAGGATAGCAGTGGGGGGGCTTCTGGGGAGGGAGCCCTGAACTTCACTGTCTCACGGTCGATTCCCAGTGTCCTTGTAAGAGTCAGCACCGCCCCTTGGTGGTGGCGGTTATGTTTGTGTGCGGCACACGCGTGTGTTTGTGTGTGTGCATGCTTGTAGCTGCTGACTTTGTGTCTGCCCCCCCCCACCCTGCAGCGGAGACCTCACCATTGGCCGGCCATGAAGTTCCGCAACCACCCCAACCACTCCACCTACACAGAGGTCGAGCCCTCGGGCCATGAGAAGGAGGGCTTCGTGGAGGCAGAGCAGTGCTGAGAGCACCAGGCCTCCCCTGGAGGGTGGGAAGACCCAGGACCCCCAAAAGATGAGTCCAAGTAAAGTGGCCCCCTCAGCACATACCCTGGCTGGTACAGTTTAGCCAGCTCACCCTGATGCTGAAGGGGGACAGAAAAGCAGCTACATTGAGTTTTTAAGGAATAGTAACTAAATTTCATCCTGTTTTGATGCCAGAGGTGCCCCCTTGTGAGTCTCTCGATGGTCTACTCTGTAGCTCCCCAGAGGTCCCCTCCCACCCGCAGTCGGCCAGATGCTCTGTTCTGGGCCACCCGACACCCCTGCTTCTGGCACAAGAGGACTAAGCTCTGGATCGGGGCGGCGCAGTCCAAGGTCCATAGACTCAAGAGCTGGTCATCTGGCTATGGATTTGGGGTATTTAGTCCCAACTTCTGGGCTCTGGAAGTCTGGAGAAGGAGTTTCCTCCATCTGTAATCACAGGCCCGACTGCACTTGCACTTCCACCAGCCGCTGAGCGGCCTGTGTCACGAGAGGGAAGTCAAATGGGAGGAAAGAAAATTGCATTTTTAGGCTTTGCTTCCCCAACTTGCCGATTCTGCTAAGAATCAGTACTTTCCTGCATGGAACATGTGTGCCACCCGTGGCCCAGGCTTTGTGCCACCTGGGCCCACCTTGACCTGCCAGCTGTGCTGTGGGCGGCCCTACCTGTCCATGGGGCCTTTAACTGATGGCACAGTAAGGGTCCCTTCTAGTCACTGGCCTGTCCTTCTGTCAGTGCCAGTAAGTACCTCCAAAGGCAGGGCTTGCCTGCTTCATATTTCCCCCCTCTGAGCTGGAGTTCTGTTGCCATTCAAGATTAACTGGGTAGCAAGAGGCTTCTGGAAACCTGAGCTGGATTCTGTTGCCGTCAGGACACAGAAGCTGTCATGAGAAGGAAGCACTTGCTACATAAAACCTTGACCTAGAAAGTTGCTTCCTGCTCCCCAGATCTGCCAGATGTTTTGGCGGCAGATGGCTTCGGCTCCCAATCTCACCTGGTTTCAAGGGGCTCTGCACCAGGGTTGAGTTGGGCCTGTACCTGGAGATGATTTAAAATTAAAACCATAACTCGCCCTCATTCAAAGTAAAAAATAACAGCAGCAAATAAATGTTAAATCATCTGCATGTGGTCATGCCCTTTCATGCATGTCACCAGGGGGCTGCGAAGGCAGCACAAGGCCCCCCATGGTGGCAGGGGGGGGTCCGTGAATAACTGGACTTGCTAGTGGTTTACCCTCGCTGAGGATCTAATGACAATCGGGTGGACATCTGGACCTCAGCTGTAAACACACATCTCCATGAATCAGACATGAAGGACTGTGGGGAGGGTTAGAATTTGAGAACCAAGAAAGGCAGCACCGCTTAGGCTTCATTCAAGGTCCTGACCTTCTGTTACGAGCCCTCTTTGTGAGAGAAGATTCTCTGGGCCCAGGCGCTCCTGGACAGTAAGAGGGGGACTTCTGCTCTGCAGAAACATCTGTGACTTTCATGCATGTGAAATGGCCAGCGGGGCAGGTCCATTGAGGCCAGCACCATCTGTCCCCCTCTCAAATCCCAGCACGCGCCTCCCCAGGGGAACCCTGCCAACCACTCTGGTTTCCTGCAGGGAAAGAACACCAACAGCGCAGGAAGGGGAGGTGGTGCAGTGAGGCCGCTAAGGGTAAGCTCTGCAGGAGGAGAAAGAAAGTTTGAGATGCTTCAGGCAGCCGCTGGCCAGAGCAAGAGCAGCTGACCCCTGGGAGGCAGGGTTGAAGGCGGCGTAGCTGTCTGGCAGTAGGTAGCCTGGTTTGTTTACAGCAAAAACAGCTAAAGATCTGTCACTGAGAGGAAATTAAGAGCCTCTGGTTTTCTCCAGCCAAAACATGTAGCCCAGGGCTTCCCGGACAGCCGGGCAGCCCACAGAGTGAATGCTGGTTCCCAGGTCTCCTCAGGATTGCTGACAAGATAAGCGTTTCTTAGCTAGAGCCAGAGTTTTATGCCAAGGTATGGAGCAGGCTAGTTAGGTAGCGAAGGAGAGTGGCCCACTTAGAGGGTTGAGCAACGGGAAGGAGACAGAGGGGTCTTGGGCACAACCCCCAAGTTAGGCTGACAGCCTGGGAAGGCAAAGTATCACCTGACATTGCGCAGGCTCCACGACAGCCTGCGGTGCCCAGGCCACTCTGCCCCCAGGCGTGTGCCTCTCCAGGGACGCGGGTGCTGCCAGTTACCTTCCTGTGTGGCGTCTGTGGGCTCTCCCGCTGGGAGCTGGGCGGGTAGGAGCCCTGAAAGCTCATCCCTGTGACAGGAGCCTGTGCAGTGGGCCTCTAGGAGGTGTCTGTGTTATGCCCGGAAATCAGGTGTTCTCAAGAAAGCTCTGTTTTATGCCAAAACTCCTAAGAGAACCAAAATAAAATGAGGACGAGAAGAGGAAGGCAGCGGGCGAGGATGGGCGAGGATCGGGATCAGTCTGAGCACAACCTCGTTCTCCTAGACCAGCCATTCTAGCTTTACCCAGCAAGGACCCTGGGGTTCCTGACTGTAGAACCTGAGGGCCTATGAGCCCAGCCCTCACCCCCAGCACCTGTGTCGGCCCAGGTAGAGCAGACGGGGTTTCCAAGCTTGTCTGACTGGTCATCTCCTCCCACCATAATCGGGCCACCTGCTCACCCGCTCATCCCACCAGGCCCCTGACCTGGAGACCACTTCAGGTCTGGATTCTGAGGTTGAAATGTCCCCTTGTGACTCTTAGAAGTTCTCGATGGGCTTGTGAAAAGTGTTTTAAATTCATGTGTCTTACCAGGGCTGCCCTTTTTAGTGTATCCTTGTGTGTATCTATGCTTAGGTACACACACGTGTGTGCATACACATGTGCACACACGTGCATTTTATTGCTAAAAGCATTGAGTGAACCACAGCCTGGGTTCATTAAGACAGTGGCACCAGTTGCCAGCGGGCCTGTTTGAAAAGCAGATTGTTCACACTTGCTCTGTGTGAACTGTGTTTAATCTTCTCTGGGTCCTGGAACAGATTTCTCTGTCTCTCTGTTTCTGTCTCCTCCCCTACATAGCTCCCTTCTTCCCCTCCTCCCCACCCACACCCACAACAAAAACCCACCTAAACTTCAGCACAATTAGAAGGTCCTGGGGACGAGGTTCCAAAGGCCACATAGTCACGTATTTAGTGTGAATTCTCCCCATGGAGTCTCAGTGTTAATAATAAAAGGAAACATTCTTTTATCACTTCTGCTGTGTGCAAAATGCAGTGCAAAAGATTTTGAGCCAGTCTGCAGCATGTACCTTAGGCCTGAAGACCGACAACTCAAAGGGCTTCACCAAGGAGCCCAGAAACAGCCTCCACCAATCTGTCCAACCTCCTCCCCCAGCTCCAGGAGAAATAGCCTGGAAGGTGACCCCAGCTATTTATTTGTCTTGGATTTGTAAATCCCTGGACGTGAACCTCATGGGTTTCTAATCTGCCATCTACAGAGACACATCGATGTAAGCTGATGCCGCCATGTTTCTGGATACTCTGCATTCAGGCCACTTTAGCAGCCTCATTGTATTTTTATTACTTTGCGAGTTTGCTCACAAAACATGGTTAAGTGAACCAAAACAAAGAGAGGAAAAATGTGATCTCCTCACAGTCAGAATCAGCTATGCCAAATTTCAGGTTCCAAACAAGCTGATTTATAAATAAAAATGCTGTGTTTGCCAGATAAAGAGAAATGTGTTGGAGAAGGCAATGTGGACGGATAGAAAAAGCGCTGAGCTTTGAGAAGGCAGGAGCTGTCACCTAGTCCCTGAGGATCTGGGGATGAGGGTCAAGTCACCCAACTTCTCTGAGCCTCTGCAAAATAAGGCAGTGCCAGTGCTAACTGATCTAGTTAGCAAACAGCCTCACCTGGTTTTTCCCAGTTCTAGCTGCTCAGACCAAGCATCCCTTTCTCTCCATTATCCTGATAGGGCCGCCGACTTGTTCTAGTTTGCCTGAGACTTTCCCAGTTCTGACACTGAGAATCCTGTGTCCCAGGAAGCCCCTTAATCATGGATACACTGGCACCATTGGTTATCTAAAGAGATAAAGATAATAACATCAAGCACTTGTAGAGCCCATTGGATTCTTGGACCTTGCTTTTCAAAGTGGGGTGCCACAGGGGCAGTTAGCATCCCCTGGGAGTAAACTGGAAATGCAGAACTCAGGCCCACCCAACCTAGTTCCCCAATGTCAGAATCTGCATTTGAGCAGTACTTTAGGAGAGAAGCACTGTCTAAGAAACAATTTTACCTACATGCTATCAGCCTATTGAAGCAATATTATTTTCCCCACTTCCCATATGAAGAAACTGAGGCTCAGACAGTTGGTTTAGTTGTTTATTCATGTGATCCATTTTCATGAAGCACCTACTGTGTACCAGGTACCACTGAGTGGCTTACTCAAGGTCACACAGCTGTAAGCAGCCAAGACCACCCCCATACCCCCACATGGGATTCCTACCTGGAGCTGTTCCCTGTGTGCCGGGCAGTGCCAGGTTGCTTAAGGAAACAAAATTGTGGATGACAGAGGCCTGTAGGTACAGAGCCTCAAAAAGGTGGATAGCAATGACTTCAGATGCACTCTTGGCTCATGAAACAGCTTATTTATTTACATGGCCCCCAAGAGCTTGAAAGGGGATGGTTGCAGCTTCCTCCTCCCTGCTCCCCCTGTGACCCTCCATGGGCAGATTTGGAGGTTGTAGGGAAATGAAGTTACTCAGGCTTTTTCCCCCTTCCACCACTAGCCTCAGTGGTCACCACCTGTGGCCTTGTTTGTTCCTAGGTTTCATTGCCCACACGTGATATCCTGTTGGTGCAAAGAGCGCTGGGAGCGTGAGCACGGGGTATGCACGACACCTGAGGCCGAGAGGCCTGAGCATGGGGCACGCGGGCCTGTGATTATGGACACCTGGGCCAAGTGGCCAGCGAGCATGGGGTGTGTGCACATGTAAGTAAGGACACCTGGGCTGAGAAGCGAGGGATAAGAGGGGAGATTCAGGGGGCTGAGGCCCTGCCTGCTGGTCTGCCTGAGTCCAGTCCCTGATTCAGCATTGAAGGCATGTTAGAGATATTGGAGGCGGGAAGATTCTTTTCCCTTTGTCCGAATCAAAAGTGAACGTGTCCACCCTGGACTCGGTCCCCCTACAGAGTTGCTCTCCACAAGGCTTTTCAGAACTCCAAGGCCAGGCCTCTGTGCTATTTATCTTCTTGAATGGAAGACAATTGATTACTTCACTTGCCACGGAGGCACTGCAGAAAAGGGAACTGGGAAGGGAAGGAAGAATCCTTATTTGAACTGTGAAAACTCAAAGATAAAGTCATCAGGGATGATTCTTCTGATGTTCATAAAACATTTTTACATTTGGTCCCTAGAGACAGCTAACTCATGCCCACAGCTTTTTTCAAAGCTGAAAGCACTAACTAAAAAAGAAATATCTGAATAGAGTCCAATAAAATTTCATTATATTTCCCCAGTCCTGGGTTAGAAACAGACCTTCCATTTTTTTTATCCTCTTCACAACTTTTTATTCAGAATATCCAAAAGATGTAAGGCTCACTGTGTCCAGCTAAACTGAGGAAAATCTGAATATCCTCCAAAAAGTACAGCTCCTGCTGCCCCCCAGCACCCTAATTTTTACTTCACAGAGCAGCTGATCGCAGTGAACCTCACATGTTGCAGTGGGGTGCTGACCCCTGGTCTGGACTCCCTGCTCCCAAGGAACATGAAGTCATTCCAAGAGCCCTCCTCAAGGCCAAATGGAAAGCTCTCCCCAGGACCACCTCCCCTCTGCAGAGCTGCCCACACCCCTCAGTTCCCAGGGCTCCTCTCTCCCAAGCCCTCTGTGGCCCAAGCAAAACCTTCCCAAAGACACCTGTGCTCTCACAGGGAAGGAGGAACCAAAACTAACAAAAGTGGGCATTAACAAAGCTTCCTTAGAAAGGCCCTGGGCTGTCTGCTTTGTCCTCTAAGATGACGGAGGCAGTGGCTCTCGTTTACTGAGTGCTGACTCCATCTTACAAGGTGAATTTGTGTCATCACCTGTGCTGTTGGTATTTCTCCCTTAGAGAGCAGGCCGCTGAGCACTCTGGGGTTTATTTAAGGTTACCTGCGAGATCCCTCAGGCAAGGTCACTAAACTCAGCAAAGGTAGCTAGAAGTCTTGGCCTTTGGCTCTCAGTTCTGGTCCCTGAGGCCGGGGCAGCCCACTCTCCTACCCTCTCGCTGTCAAAGGCACTGGGAGCCCTTTGTGCCAGCCTCACTTCCCAGCCAGAAAGTGGAATTATGTGGGAAGAACACTGTTGCTTCAGTTTCCAGGGGGATTTTTTAATCTCTGAGGTCTCACCGGCAGGGTGACTGACCCCCAGTTCACTAAGCTTTAAACCTCTAGGGATGAACCTTCTGAGCTGTTCCTCTCATCCTTTGGCCACACATCTTAGAGGTGGTTCCCTGCTGTGTTCCGCTCTCTGAGACCCCAGGCTACCAGAATGTGTCTCTTGGGAGATGGTGACTGGATATTGGGTGGTGGGTGTGGTGATATATGCAGTTGAAAGGTGGAAACTACTCCTGGAACTATGCAGTGCTGTAAACTAACGTTACCTCAATAAAAAGAAAAAGAATGACTCTTGTTCAGTCCTCCAGTGCCTTCGTTTACAGAGAAAACCAAGGCCTCGCAAAGGCCAGGCATGACCTGCCCAAGGCCCCGGCTGCTGACTCTCAGAGCCAGCACACATGGTGATAAGTGCGTGGTTCGGAGGCCACCAGGCCTGAGTTGAATCCTGGAGATGCCACACACCACCCCGTGCCCTTACACAGGTCACTCAACATCCCTGCTCACTTTCAGCGTGGGTTAAACGGAAGTGATGAAAAAGAATAGCACCGGCCTCATCAGGTTGTGCTGACAACTAGACATCCCCAGTGTCCGAAGCCAAGCGTAGCACTCAGGAAGTCGGCTTACTGGCTAATGACCGGCAGCTCCAGGACGGTGAGTGGGTTTTCTGGTGCTTCCTGCTGCTTTTCAGCTCAGACATCACTCTGTCAGAAGGAGGCGCTCTGGGCAGCTAGGAAGTCTCCCCCTAACTCCAGGATGGACAGATACCTAACTACATTCCTGAAACTAGGCTGCTCTGGTGCCTCCAAAGGAAACAGGCCCTAAAATGTCTATTCATTCTTCATTCTTTAGCTTTCTATATTTATCTTCAAAACACTAGTCCATGTTTATAGTCTTTGGGGAGGAGGAAGGCACATGAGAAAGAAAAACTGCAGAATTCAGCCTATGGAAAGCAAACCAGGGAAACTTCCGTCAGTGATGAACTCTGAAGAAAGGTCTCAGGACCCAAGGTGACTGTTTAGCAAGTAGACCAGATAAGGGCTGGGTTTACGTTTCTATTTCTTCTTAAACCTAAATTAGATTAATTGCTGCAACTCCCTATAAAAAATAGGTTAACCCAATATAACCCCTACTGTGAGATCTGACACCTACCAGGTGCTTTATTTGTAGAAAAGGTGTATGTCAAATAAGGGGCATCCCTCTTAAGCCAAACAGAAACCCTTCTTTCCTTTACCTGAGATATTTTGATGGCAAAGGCAGAGCTGAAAAGCTTCACGGCCTTTCAGATGAGCCCAGGTGTGGCTCTCTTAAGCCTCGTGCTTTCAGATGGGGCCTGACTAACAGGCTGGTGGGATAAAGCTCCAGGCTGAAGAGGGAGCCTCTAACCTGTAGGTCCACAGAAAAGCCCAAATGTAGAATGCTATGTCTCCCCTCACGCGTCTCCTCTCCTTCACGAGGGGAAAAAGTTGAAGTTCCTGGCAGCCCCCAGAAGTGGAACAGGCTACCCGACATGGAAGCATTTCCCACTCATGAGAGCCCCGGGGCCGGGTCTGCGGTTTCTGTTATTTGGTTAAAAAAAAAAAAAAAGAGCCCAAATTAACTCTCTGTCCTCAGCACCCAAATATATGACTCATTGGCAGCGCACAGCACACAGAAAGGCTACAAAGTGAGGAAATTCAGAGCAAAGAGCCAGAGGCACAGTGAGCGTTTCTGGAACAAATTCTTTCCAGGCCCCAGCTTTGTAAACCCAGATGATCAGTGTCTGGGGAAAATCGTTTTCTGCAATGTAAACACCTAGGAGGGTGGGAGGCTTGAGACCATGGCCCTGGATGGATTAGAAGCAAGTACCAAAAGGCAACAAAGGAATTCTGCCTCTCCTTTGTTGGTGAACATTTACCAGAAAGGCCCTTTGAGGAAGGAATCTGCCTTTGAGATCCCAGAGCAGCAGCAGGGCTCCCACAGATAGCGTCCCCCAAGGTTCCTCCCAGTTCTGCTTGGATCTGATGGGTAAAGAAGTACTCACCACAGTGGTTTCTGTTACCTCCACCTGAGTCTATTCTTTTCAGGCAACTGTGTAGATTTTGACAACTAGCAATTACAAGCACCTTAATGAGCAGAGGTCTCTGGCACCACCAGTATTGCCTGCACTCCAGTAAAACAGTTTCTCATCAGCTTGTCATTTGCAGGCCTTGTCCCCACGCCTCCACTCTCATGTATAATAAAAGGAACCTGGCATAGGACTTTACAGCTTTCAAAATACTCTCACATGTTCATGTCTCAAAGCCAGGGCAAGCAGAGCTCATGCACTGGGGCCACGGGAACCAGCCCCTCCCCCAGCCCCAGCCCTGGCCCAAGCAGGATGCTGGAGTCAGCATAATTATACTTTATATTAGTAGACCTTAGTTTTCAAAACACTTTCTCAGTGTAGTATCTCATCTGAGCATTGCAGTTCTTCTTTGAGGCTGGCAGAGTGGAAACTCGCATCCCGTTTTCAGGGTAAAGGACATTGAGGCCCAGAGCCCTTAATGACTTTCCCAGGTCCCACTGCGTCTACCCAAAAGATCATAGAGAACTTCAACACCCCCCATCTCTAATAATAGCAACAACGAGAGCTAATGGTGATGGTCCAGGCAGTGCCAAGCATCTGCTAGGGCTTCACACTGGAAGGTAGGAAGGAAACCACTAACCTTCACTCACTGGTGAATTCCCAAGGATGCCAATCAGACTGCACTTCTGGGGCACCTACCCTGAGCCCAACAAAGCAGGAGTTTGGAAATACAGAAAATAAGAACTAGAGATACTTAGGTGCAGTCGGTAGACAAGATGAGTCCATGGAGATCAGAGGACAATACTCTAACCCATATTATGGCCTACATTGGTAAGCAGACTAAGTCCTCAGAGTTATGGTACCTCAAAGTGTTAGGATATGGAATGAGAGATATCCCAGGACCCCAAAACTGGTACAGTCTAACTGGGTTCTGCCATCCACATAAAGACAATGTATACTCTTAGTGTAAAAGAACTTTAATAGTGTGCATTGAGAAGAAAGGATAATAGTTTCCCAATGAATCACCCAAAGTTACCCATCCCTTCCTAGTTAAATACCCAGCCATACAGGCTGTCCCCAAAGTGGAGCCAATGAGGCCCTTTCTCATTGGCACTTTCTGACAGGGAGTCGCAGGAAAGGGGCAAAAGGGGGCAAGCAAGTCTGGGACAAAAGGAACAAAACAAGAGTACAGATCCCAGCCCCCCGGCGCCCAGGCTCACATTGCCTGCCTTTCAAGCCCAGCTGGCCCCGTTACAGTTCCAGCTGTCTGATGGGTGTCTGGCAGCCCGCTCCATCTGACCCAGGCTGATGCCACCAGAGCTGGGCCTGGCCACACACTGCAGGTGCCACTGGCCCTTAAGCCCATCACACCACAGGGGAGCAGCAGCCATGTGCTCCCGTTTCCAAAGGAGAACTAAGACGGAAGGTTTATAGCCATACCCCTCTGCAGAAGCCACGACCCACGTGTAGCCACTGACCTAACTGAGATATATTATAAGGGTAACATACACTTCCATTTTTAAAAGCCTAGTACCAAAAAAAGATTGCAAACATATCTCATTAAAAAGTTTTTTTGATTATGTGTCCAAATTATGATGTTTGGGATATGTTGGGTTAAACCATTGAAATGAATTTCACCTTTTATATGGCTGCTAGAAAAATTTCTATTACTTTTGAGACTCATGTTATATTTTATCGGACAGTGCTGGCTTTGAATAATGATCAGTCACCAACATGTTCTGGATGCCTAACTAAATGCTAAGCCCTTTCTGTCCTTCCTTTATTTAATCTTTGTATCATCTCCATGACTTCATCATTACTCCAACTTACAGAGGAGGAAGCCCATGGTTTAAAAGAGTTAAGTATACAGCTATTTGAAAGGATATTAAAACTAGATGTATTGGAAAGGAAAGTGTCCATAATTATTCATAACAATGACCATATATTATCAGGAAAATAAAATAGGCCTATAGAACTTATTTTAAATGAAGACATTAAGTAATGTGCCCAAGTAACTAAATAGGAGCTCTAACCCTGGACATATGAGGACTCCTAGTTGATGCTCTTATCCCCATGAGAACCCACAGAGGTAAAAAGGCTTTGGGGGGCAGAGGACTTAAACTCCCACCCACAACCGGTCTGCTCTGCAGGATCCCTGAGGGTGGCCAGCTAGCACCTGCTTGAATAGCTCCATACTGGGGAGCTCATCGCTTCCCTAGGCTTTATGCTCTGTGCTGGCCACCTGGTTATTTATTCTTTTCCTCCCATAAGTAAGAAAACTGTCTATCCTGAGTTGGGTCCTTGAGTTCTCACTCCTCCTGGAGGATGTAGCCCACTTGACCTGGCTGAAAAGATGAGCCAACTTGCATGGGTCGCTAAGGGGAGCCCACAGGTGTAGGTCGGGCAGCTTCCTCACATTTCATGGAAAAGAGAGCCCTATACTGTCTGGAACCCCCCTCCTCCCACCTCCACAACCCAGCACTTGCTGCTGATGCAGGTAAATCCAGCTCGGTAGGTGTGCCCCACCTCCGCAGTGTGGTTGCGGGCCACAGCTGCAGCGAATGCTGAATTTCCATTCATGGTAAGGCCTCCCAGAGCTGAACGGATAATTATCTGCCTGCTGCGCTGACAGGTTCCCATCTGGTGAGGGCTGAGCACTGCGTCTTTAGAGAAGACACCAGAAAAGGCAATCTCCAACCTGGCTTTGACAGACTCCCTCAGCTACTCTAAGGGGGAAAAGAAATTGCTGGGGCAAGGAGTGAAGAGAGGCATAGTGAGGAAAAGAGGAAGAATCTGGGATGCTAATGAATTCCTTGTGATCTCACCCTCCTTATCCCAGCACATGTTCCTCTGCAAAAATGAATGGGGGTGTCTTGCCGGCTGGAGCCTGTAAAAGTGCCCAGGTAGACAGAACCCCGAGTCCTGGGGGAGCCTGTGAAATGCTTGCTGTCTGCTCCAGGATGAGCGTCCAAGGCAAAAAACAAGAGAAGGGACCTGCAGATGAGACCCCTGCCCTTGATACTGTATTTCAGGGGTCTTCTCTCCTGGTCTGCCCCCCACCCCAATCTGCAGCTCCCTCACAGTGACAACAGAGCAGCAAATCTAGGAACATTTGCAACCCAAAGAAGAGGCGTCACCAAATCCTATCTCCCCTCTTCCCTCTTCTGACCACTTTCAAGTCAAAAAAATAAAAGAAATGCTCTCCAGGAATTTTAGAAATGGGTCTAAAGCCTATAACTTGATCCCCAATTCTACTAAAGCCCTGTGCAGTCAAGACCCGTAGCTCTGTCACCTGCAAACAGCCACAATCGCCCATTGTTCCTAAGAGCTGGTATAACAAGAGGGTCAGGCTCAATTAAACCCTCAGAGGAATGTTTGGTTGCCTGCCCTGTCCTGGACTTTGTCCTTGTGCTTTATATACTGACAACATATTTGTGAGCCAGAAATTATTCTTACTAACATTTTAACAGATGCAGAAACTGGGCTCAGAAGAATTAAATAAAAATATTATCTAGCCAAAAAACAGCAGAGAGGGCATTTTACCCTTGTCTGTTTTGCTCTGAAGTCTGTTCTTCAAAAAATAAAACATTACAAAACTTGTCTGAGGGGAGCTTTCTGACATATCCAAAGGCACCGCCAGCTAGTGCCACGCCTTGCGCTCTGCCTGTCTCCAAGCTATGCGAGAGCCCGCAGGACGTGCTGCAGGCCCAGCCCCACCCAGGTTATTCTGAGGCAGATATTAGATGTCATGTTATCTCATTTATAAATTGTTTAGCATGTGTCTATAAAAGCGAAGGTCATTAAACATATGTGTTCTTACAAGATTTACATCACCCCTAGAATTCTACCCGGTGCTGGAATATTTTGGAAGGAAGTAATATAACCCCTGCAAGGACTAATCCACGAAATGGCAGCATTTCTTGAGAACGTGTGTGTGTGTGTGTGTGTGTGTGTGTGTGTGTGTGAATATAGTTCTGTCTTCTTAGCCAGTGGAAGAAATTTCACAGTATTCAGGTCTGCAATGATTTCATAATCTCTCTCCGTGCAGAGAGCATGCAGTCCCCATGCTAAGGAGCTTGGAAGTCTAGCAGGCTGGATAAGGCAAAGTCCATGAATAAGTAGATCCACAGGATGGAACACACCAGCTGCCACAGCAGCTGTAAAAATAGCACGGCATGGGAGCTGAAAGGCAACGGCAGTAACACGACTGGGGGGAATCAGGGCGCACGGGGGACAGAGGCGGCACATGAGAGGCAGAGAGCTTGCTGTCTGCCCCCTATGACTAGAGAGCTGCGTGCTGGCTTCCACCTACAGGTCCTCCTCTCTGGGACAGGTGATGGCTGTGACTACTTGCGGGTGGCTTTAGTCTCGTCTGTGTTCTTCTTTAAAGGGTCCTGTCACTCTCTGGGCCGTCTGCCCCTTTAACCATGGAACCCTAGTTGCTGGTAGTGATAGGACCCTTGAGGTTTGCTGGGGAACCCCCCAAAGCTGGGGGATGCTACAGCTGTTTGTCTCCAGCAGAAGGGTTTGCTCATAGAGTCCGGGGTTGGTCCAGGGTTGCCTGCTCACGGTGTGGTTGGCAGGGGACATGAGAGTGGGGGGATGGGGTGGCTCAGGCTTTTTTCCGCCCTCCTGCCATGGGCCTCTAAGGACCAACACCTGTGGTCTTGTTTCCCTCCCAGGCTTCATTGCTACATGTGATACTGTGTTGGTGCAAGAGGCGCTTGGGAGCATGTGCACGGGGCATGCACAGACACCTGGGGCTGCGAGGCAGGAGCACGGAGCTGCACCTGTAATTACAGACACCCGTGCCAAGAAGCCAGAGAGCACGGGGCACGAGAACCTATAAAAGCAAGACCGAGAACACGCCTGTGAGAGCGAGACGAGATGCGGGGGGGGGGACTGGGAGAGAACGCCAGAGGAAAGAGACATCACAGGGGCTGGGGGGCTTTTTGCTGCCAGCCCTCTGGTCCCCCTACATGCCAGCCTTTCCGCCTGGTGTGCCTGTATACCTGGCTCCCTGCTTCAGCATTCGTAGGCCTGTCACATCTATCGAGGCCCCCAAGATGCCTTTCTCCCTCTGCCCGAGCTCACAGTGAGCCTCCCTGCCTGGGACGGCTTCACACCACCAATACACCCTTGGGGAAAAGCCTCACCTGCTGGAGCTGGGGCTGAAAACAGACCCCCGGTTAGCATTTTTACAGGCAGAGGTGATGGGAAGGAAGAGAACTCTAAGAAGAAAGATGCAGAGGCAGGAACAGGGTTTTCAGAGAACTCCAGCTGGAGGATGGCTGGGGGTGAGGGCCGGAGGGAGAGGTGTGGAGGAGTGCCTGGAGAAGCAGGCCGGGAATTTTGTGAAAACTGGTAAAAACATGAGAATTTAGGCAGCAATGGAGAGTAATGAAGGGGTGAGCAGAATCGTCTCCATGCTTGAGAAATGTTAACCTGGCCCAGCAAGTAACACTGGTCGGAATAGAGGAGGGAGTCGGGGGCCAAGAGATGAGCTAGCAGGCTTGGGGTGTGTGCTTGTACTTCACTTCTTGCTTATCCACGGTGCCCAGTGGAACGAGGGCCTCTTCCATGAGTCTGCTAGCTCCAAACATCTTGGGGAATGACCGGACATGCGTTGCATCAATGTTTTGTTTCCCCAGGTCTGGCACATAGAAGGTGCTCAAATACTAGAACCTGGCACACAGTAGCTATTCAATACGTATTTTGTTGAAAGAAAGGAAAAGAGGAGGGAGAGAAGGGGAAAAAAGCCAAACCCGAGAAAGGGAGGGAAGGGAAGAAAGCCAAACCTGAGAGAGGGAGGGAAGGGAAAAAAGCCAAACCTGAGAGAGGGAGGGAAGGGAAAAAAGCCAAACCTGAGAGAGGGAGGGAAGGGAAAAAAGCCAAA